>JAOQMM010000006.1:832079-856141 GCA_027563515.1 Erythroxylum platyclados
TTTAAAAATAGTGTAGGGAGGCAGTTAGTTAGAATGTATACAGGAGGCAAAATTCCAGAATGTGAAAGTCAAAGAGACCTTTGACGAGTTGAGGAAACTTGAGATGTTCTTTAAAGACGAGAGCAGACATGGAGTTCCGATCGTGGATCTGTACGAGCTCGTGCAACACGCAGGAAACGTGTTGCCTAGATTGTAAGTGATTTGCTTATGATAGTTATTGGAGATTGAGTTTTGATAATGACGTGTTGTTTTGATTTTGTTCAACTATGAGAAGAAGCTGGTGGAAATGTTTGCTAGGTATCTTCTGTGCACGGTTGGATCTGTTTACCTAAAAACGAAGGAGGCTCCAGCTAAAGATGTGCTTAAGGATCTTGTGGAGATGTGTCGTGGAGTTCAGCATCCAGTGCGAGGACTGTTTCTTAGAAGCTATCTTGCTCAATTGAGTAGAGATAAACTGCCTGATATTAGTTCTGAATACAAGGAGTAAGAAGATCTCTGAATTTGATATTTTATCTTTTGTTCTTCTCACGGTTTGTTTTGTTAAATTTAGGAGTTAAAAAGGAAACACGATATCTGAACTTTGGATTGAATAATTTGTATGCGATATTTTGATGTTTTGATATTTCCTTAAATTATTATGCTAGAGAAGGTACTTTAACCACATGAAAATGTTATGTCACTTGGTAGATTCTCTGTTGAAATACTTTTGTTTTACTGTGACCAAGCAAGCACTTGTATGGTGCTGTTTTTCTATTTCTTGCAGTAGAACTAGGACAGATGTGAGGGAAATAGAAAAGCTCAAGTCCTATGAACTACTTCGTGCTGGCAATGTAGGATTACCTTTTGAAGATGAAACTTTCAAGTAGACTGTTGAAATGTGAATCCCAGCATCCATAAGTTGTGCGATTTGTATATTCTGCAACTTCTGAAAAGCAAACATCATCTTTGTTGTCATTAGTAGTTGTTGCATCCTCTTATGGTGTCAATTGATATTTCAGTTTCATTTTGTTAGCCAATTTATAGTTTTCAGTTATATAAGCATTTAGTGCTGTGAATGGTTTGTACAGCAAATGGTAACTGTGAACTATGCATGTCAACATGATGCTTACTTCCTGCAGAGATGAGGACACATTCATGGATGCTGTGGATTTTGTGCTACAGAACTTCACTGAGATGAATAAGCTCTGGGTTCGGGTCCAACATCAGGTTTGTGTGTATGTGTCAACGCTTCCACACTCCTGGTAATAAAATGCATAACACCACAGTAGTTGCATGCCATACAGGTAAAATGAATCATGAGAACATGATTTTTGGACATGCAGGTTTTATGGTGCTTGTGATCATTCATACTCTTTGGTGATCCTGAGTTGAGGCCCTCAATTGGGCTTTCTGGTCTGCAGGGACCTGGTCGGGTAAGAGAGAAGCGAGAAAAGGAGAGAAGCGAACTTCGTGATCTTGTAAAACTGACAATCTGCTTCTTTTTCTGGATAACCAGTTAGTTGTGTTCTCCATTACATTTTCACATTATCTTCTTTCTTGTTAGGTTGGAAAAAATCTCCATGTTCTCAGTCAAATAGAGGGTGTGGACCTCGAAATATACAAAGACACTGTTCTTCCCAGAGTTTTAGAGCAGGTCTGATGGCTTCAGTCTGGATTAAGCTTCTTTTACTCTTGTTGAAGCGATGTACTGGTTGCATTTCCATGAAGCATATTTGCTATTTGCTAAGCGTGCCTTGGAAATGTGCATCTGTAACAAACAGTCTTCATCTTAGTCATTCTTTTGTAATTGTATTGTTACGTGATTGTCGTATATATTGCTTTCTTGAAAATTTTAACTAAATATGTGTACAGGTTGTCAATTGCAAGGATGAGCTTGCTCAGTATTATTTGATGGACTGCATAATTCAGGTCTTTCCTGATGAGTACCATTTGCAGACACTTGAGACGTTGTTGGGGGCTTTCCCCCAACTTCAGGTACACTGTTTTTCATTTTTGAAATATAATTTTGGCCATCGGAACTCTTCTGCTTTATGCCTTTATTGTTGGTTCAATTTTTATCTTAAAATTTACTACTGTTTCTGCTGTTGGGTTCAGTGACTTCTGTACCGTTTGATTTTGGAATCTTGTGCATGAAAACCTTTTCTGCTTGTGTACTCGATCATTCCTGTCTTCTACCAGAAACCATATCCATCCTATTCCATACTGTGGGAAAGGCGGAGTGCTGAGCAAGACTTACGTTTAATATGATTTGATGTAGTTGATATATTTCTCTTTGGTTCTGACCTTCCTTTTGTTTCCAGTCAACAGTTGACATCAAGACAGTACTATCACAACTGATGGATAGATTGTCTAACTATGCTGCTTCAAGTCCAGATGTAAGTCTTATTGATGCTGTTCTCAAATGTTATGCTGTTGTCATACATTGACAATAGTTCTTTATCAGGTTTTGCCAGAGTTCCTGCAAGTAGAAGCCTTTACTAAATTGAGCAATGCTATTGGGAAGGTAAATCGGTTATCTTGAGTGGATAAGAAGTTCTTTAATCTTTAAATGGCATTTTGGTGATGTCTAACCTAACTGCTGAAGTTGAGTTTCATTTAGACAATATAGTTCTTGTTTAAAAGTTTTAACTGCAATAATCTACGCTGTCAAGGTTTGTGATTTGTATTTTAGAACCATTTGTTGAAAGCTGATTTCCATAAACATCTCACTGCCAGGTAGTTGAAGCACAAGTTGACATGCCTATTGTTGGAGCAATTACATTGTATGTTTCCCTCCTTACATTTACGCTACGCGTTCACCCTGATCGGCTAGATTATGTGGATCAAGTCCTGGTATGATATCTCGGTAGATAGAGTTATAAAATTTTCATTGTCAGTGCATGGCTTTTGACTTTTATGCCAGTTTGTCAAGTAACCATTAGAATTCTAGGCTTCCTATTTCCAGCTTCCTTTCCTATTGAATTCTTAAATGTTCACCTTTTTCATTTTCTTGACATGTTATTTACAGGGGGAATGTGTTAAGAAGCTTTCTGGCAAGGCAGAGCTTGAAGATAGCAGGGCAAAAAAACAAATTATAGCACTTCTTAGTGCTCCACTAGAAAAATACAACGATGTTGTCACTGCCTTGACACTTTCAAATTATCCTCGTGTAATGGATCACCTTGATAATGAAACGAATAAAGTCATGGCAATGCTCATTATTCAAAGCATTATGAAAAATAATACTTGCATTTCTACTGCTGACAAGGTATACCGATCAGCTTATTCAAATCAAATAATATGTTTCCTTTGATATTTGCTTATCGTGATCTTTCCTTTTGTAGGTTGAGGTGTTATTTGAACTAATAAAGGGACTCATCAAGGATTCTGATGGAGCTACTTTAGACGAGGTTCATTTTGAGATTCTTTTTCTGTGAAAACATTCCTTATTTTTAGATGTGAAGCGTTGTGATCCTTTCGAATTTCCAAAATCTTTTGCAAGAATCTGATGCCTATTGCGTCAGCAACTTAAATATCAATTGCTGTTGTTTATTTTATACAGCTTGATGAAGAGGATTTTAAGGAAGAACAGAATTCTGTCGCTCGCCTTATACACATGCTCTATAATGATGATTCCGAAGAAATGTTGAAGGTAACTTGTCGATTTAGAGTTATTCAGGGTTGACCATTTGCATATTTCTTTAAAACGTTTGCATATAGTCAGCAGCGTGCCTATGTATCATCCTTACATATTTGGTTTGCTATTTGACCTTCAGTTGACTTACTATCTTTTGATTTGTAATTCATGTTAGATTATATGTGCTGTGAGGAAGCATATAATGACTGGAGGACCAAAGCGCTTGCCGTTCACAGTTCCTCCTCTCGTGTTTTGTGCACTAAGGGTATGAGTCCTCAATTCATGGAGTTTTGAAGCATATAATTGACGGTATATGTTAGAAACATATTAGCCCTATAGTTTTTTCACAAAAAATTCTTGAAAACATACACTTAAGTCTGATTATTCTTGCTCACATTTCTTTTGATCTCTAATGTACTAAAAGTGACTGGGCCACTTCATATGTGCTTTTCCCTTCCAATTACAATTAGTAAACATCGAATCCTTCTCAATGTTGGTGATGTAATTTGCAGCTTGTTAGAAAGTTGCAAGGTCAGGATGGAGAAGTGGGGGAAGAAGTCCCGGCATCACCTAAGAAAATATTTCAAATCTTGAATCAGGTAAGGTGCTTAGGCAGTTCTTTGAAGGCTTTTGGATTTGAAATAAACAAAGGCCAGTGAAAATAAAACCTTATGAATTTCTTTTTGTCGTTAGATCCTTGGTCTTTATAACTCAGTTCTAAGCTTCTTTCATTTGTTTCCCTTTCCAGATTCCTATTGGCTGTTCTTTTACATCAATTGAGTTTTCTTTGTTATTTTCAATATTGTCTTAGCCACTGGTGTTTTATATCTTATTTTTCTATTTTTTTCCCTCCTTTCATTGGTCACAGTGTCTTCAATATATATGCCAATACTCCTGGCAAAATATCTGTAGCCTGTTTTGTTAGTCAAATTGATTATATTCATTTTATCAGACCTTAGAAGCTCTTTCAGCTGTTTCATCCCCTGAACTGGCATTGAGGTTGTACTTGGAATGTGCTCAGGTATGGCATACTTTCTAGTTGATAATGCTACTAGATACTGATACAAAGTATAAATCATTTGTCTTTCCAAGCATACTCTTTAACTTCTGCTCTACTAAAAACACAAAAAAGTACATCTCTGGCTATATAACTAAGAGTGGTATAGAAGATTTCTTAAAGTCAATGTAGAGATGGCAATGGGCCGGGTTTAAGCAGTCCAAAGCCCAGTCAAGCTAGGGCCAAGACGACATTGTTTTGGCACAACTGACTAAAATGATGTCAGTTGTGCCAAAACGATATTGTGTTGGCCTAACTGGCTTGGGTTATTTCAGGCTGGGCAGGCCCGATCCTAGCACCAGTCCGAACCTGGTCCGAAGCCAGGTGAACTCAGACTGGTACAGATTGAGTCGGTTTTGCCATCCCTAAGCAAATACTTATTGGACAGGTGTAATTGTTGTCAATTTCTGACCTATTATTATGTTTATTTCATAATCAGGCGGCTAATGACTGTGATCTTGAGCCAGTAGCTTATGAATTTTTCACTCAGGCATTCGTGATATATGAGGAAGAAGTTGCGGTAAATGTTCATATATCCTTCTTTCCAACGGTATACTTAACGAGAAATCATATTCCGCAAAGAGAATAGTTCACTAGAATTCTTTTCTAATTTAAATTTGGATGGTCCATGTAATCATGTACCTTGTCTTTCAGGATTCAAAAGCACAGGTGACTGCAATACATCTAATAATTGGGTCTCTGCAGAGGATGAATGTATTTGGTGTTGAGAATAGGGATACCTTGACACATAAGGCAACAGGAGTAAGTGTATACTAAACTTACGATCAATTCACTGTGTCAGCATTTTGTCTATGAAAATTGCTAATGACTGATTTCCTTTTGTTTCCTTTCTTCTTCGTCAGTATTCCGCAAAGTTACTGAAGAAACCCGATCAGTGCAGAGCAGTTTATGCATGCTCACATCTATTTTGGGTTGATGATCAAGATGGTGTCAAGGATGGAGAAAGGTTTCCTTCCTACCTGTCTTCTAATGACCTACAAATTGGTGTCATATTACTAGATATTTCGTATTCATGCTCAGTAGTATGCATACTTGTGTCATGGAGGTGGGATGGCAATGGGCCAGGCTGGAAGCCCAATTGGATTCCAGTTGAAAATAACGTTGTTTTGTGGGGTTTGGTTGAACCAGCTTTGGACCCTCCCTAGCTTGAAACCCAGCCCTAATCCCGACCAATTTGGGCTGGTTTGCTAACCATAGTAGAGGTTTACATACAAGCACTTTACTTTTCAATCTTCATATAACCGTTATTGGTCAGTGGTCTGTCGTCTTCACGTGTGGCTTGAGTATCAAAATGTAAATTCGATACGCCGTATCTTACAAGTACGAATGGATCTTCCAACTAAATGCTCCCTCCAATTTCAGGGTCCTGCTTTGCCTAAAGCGTGCCTTGAGGATTGCAAATGCAGCCCAGCAGATGGCCAATGTTACGAGGGGTACTAGTGGACCAGTAACATTGTTTGTTGAAATATTGAACAAGTAAGTGACTCTTGCATCTGTGCATTGAATATTGTCTATGAAACACCCCATCTGACACTTCCTTGTTAATATTGTTCATGAAAAAAAAATGTATATACTTTCAGGTACCTGTACTTTTTTGAGAAGGGAAACTCACAGGTCACAAGTGCTGCGATTCAAGACCTTGTAAAATTAATCAATACTGAGATGCAGAGTGATTCCACTACCTCAGATCCATCTTCAGATGCCTTCCTTGCTAGCACACTCCGCTACATCCAATTCCAGAAACAAAAAGGTGGTATCATGGGTGAGAAATACGAGTCTATAAACGTGTAATTTACTAATGTTTCTAAATGAAGATAGTTTGTCTGGCATGCGAGTGCTTGGGTTTCAAAATGAAATTGTTGAAAATCTCTCTGATCAAGAAGTTGCTTTTTTTTTTTTTGATAAAATCATTTAAGAGACAGATACTAGAAAAGTTCTTATAGATGGGAAGATTGGGTTTTAGAGAGAAAAAAATTGAAACATTTTAATAGTTTCTTCTTTGTTTGTCGATATAAATTAGTCGATGTAAATTTTCTGCGGTTTTTGATTGTGGTCCTTTGGTGTATTCACTGAATCCCAACGTCTTGTGTCAATTACTTTTCAGTTGTTTTCATATGCATTTGGCCTAGTTTTTTCGTGTACACGTTTCAGTCCTTTTTCCTTCTGCTTTCGTTTTTCCCTCTCTTAATTCTTAGATATATAGAACAAGGGGAAAAAGGAATTACGTAACTTTTCATTTTTCTTTCTATTCATATCGTTAACGCACGTTTTAAGATTCTTTATTATGCTTTCAAATTTTCTTCATGTGTTACTGAGCATTTTCAACGCAATAAGAATCTTTCTGATGTTTCGGTAGTATTTGCTTCCTAATAGTTGCATCCGTTCGCTGTGACGCCTATTTGATTCTAATACAACAGGTTGTCGTTTCTTATCAAACGACCCCGTTTGTTCATATCTTTTTAATGTTTTTAATTTTTACCACCCTGTGTTTCTTTAATTGTTTGATGTAAGTAATCTTAATATATATTTTGAGATAATTAAAACTTAAATATTTATAGTGTTGGATGACTTATTTAATAAAATATGGTGAATAAAAGGCATTGTTTAAAATTTTGAAGTATGAATAAAATAATTTAATTGTAACAATGAGTTCTATGTCAGTCTTGTTTAAATATTGAATTATTATTATTGAATTATCAGTGCCTTTTATTTAAATTAGTTTTAATTTTATTTGTTCTTGTGTAGTGCATAAAATCTCTGGAAAAGGTACTCTTTTATATTGTTAAACTTATTTTGGTATTTGCTCTTTTGTGATTTTAAGTTAACCAAAATTTGAGTTGAATATAATAGATTTTTTAATTTCATGAGAGTTCAAGTTTTTATTTTTAAATATAGTAAAATGTATTTAGTTAAAATTATGTTTTATTTTTTTTTGATTTCTTGCTTTGATTAGGGTGTATGCTTTGTTTTTCATATTAATTCTTTTTATACTGTTAGGTATTTGAATTTTTTGACTTTAAGTTCATATAATTTGAATGAAATACGGTAGATTTTTTAATTTTATCCTCCCATTTGGTTCTTTTTTTCCTCGGCTTTTATACTTCGTTAAGAATTGTATTAGGTTAACATTTTGTTTTTAATTTCTTGCTTTGATTTGGTTTTTTGCATTCGCTTTCCTCTCTAATAATATTATTGTTAAATTATAAGAATCGTGTTTAATTGTTCCTCATTAATGAAAATATGATAGATATATTGTTAATTTTGGTAATAGATTTTACTAAATAAATAAAGTTAAATATTGAATAAATATTGTGAAAGAAATAAAAATAAATATTTTATAAAATTTTAACTTTTGTTTGCTAGTCCAAAAAAAAGAGAAGGATTGGGTAGGGGGGAACATATCTTTTAAAAAAGAGAAATCACAATCATGGAATGAAAAAAATGAATTAAAAAACAAGTTTTATGGTTTTCTAAAAAGGAAAACGCATTGTGAACTTTGATCTTTGAAAATGGTAAAGTTCGGTTTTCAATCAATTGTTGGATCGCTATCAAATAATTCAAGTTTTATATTATACAACTTATAAAATTTTGATTAGTTCAAATTTATAAACACTTAATAAAAAGATTACATAAAAGATTATTTATTTATTTATTTATCAACTCATTTTTTAAATTGATGGAACAGTTAGCAATATTAAAAAATGAAAATATGCCAAATCTCTATAATTTAAAGTAATTTTATCTTTTCTTCGAATGAAATTTTAATTTATTGTTAAACTATCATTGAGTTACAAGAATAATTAATAAAATCGTATCGCAAGAGTTGGAAAAATAATGAATTTAAAAGACAATTATTGTAATTCCAATGCAACGAAAATATAAATGCTTTTAATTAAACACGTACGCACATTTTCGGACTCTAAATTCTTCCCATACATATAAAACAAGAACCAGCCACCAAGTCTCAGCAGTTCTTATCGGCTATGTCCTCGAATTTCAGTTTGATTTGATTTTATTTCTATAAAATCTATAGAATACCAAAAATATACATATAAAGGTAAATTTAACAATAATTTGAACGAAATAAATATCTTCTAAATAAACTGGTGATATATTTAAACATTTCAATGTTAAAAAAGATTCCAAGGTTAAGTACACCAAAGACACTATATGATTTGATTTTCTTATGTTTTAACTATAAATTTTGTCATTTTTTTTTAAATTTTTAAAACACCCAGTGTAATTTACCTAACATTTGTGAACAAGGGATACAAGGAAGTTACCATACGCGGCTGCAGTAACAGGCACTGTCGTCGGCTGCAAAGAAATCGTTCTTTTTATATGAAAAAGTGCGCATGTTTTTGCAAGGAATGAAGTTGGATTACACAACATAAGAGATCTAAGACAAAGCATTAAACAAACAACTCGATGCTTCTTCTACTGTCAGTCAGCAACAATATACAACAACAACAACAACGCTTCCTGCTTCTCAAAAGCAAGCACATGTAGTAGAAGCATTAAGAGGGACGGTAGATAAATTGACGACTTGGGAGTTTTCATTTTTGCCTGTTAATCATTTACCTTTTTGAACATTACAGTATGGAGCAAGCTTTACCCTTTTTCTTCTTCTTCTTTTGCTTTGGCGGCTGAAGAACCACCTTAATAGCGGCGTCAAAAACGGCCTTTACGTTCTGCAGTTGCAGCACAATGTCATTAAGATCTACGAGTCCGAGTTAACACGCGATGTTCATAAGCAAAAAGATCAATGGAATAAAGCATACTTGCTGAGTTTTTGAGCTGCATTCGATGTAGGCAGCTGCCCCGATTAGCTTTCTCAGTTCCTCGCCCTACAGGTGAAAGGCAATCCAAGGCAATCAAGTAAATTTAATATGATCATAATATGGTGATGAGTTTAAAAACGATCAAGAATGGAAGAAAATAGGCATTAGTTTTGGCAGTAAGTAGGACCGGGTTCCGTCCCCCTAAGGCCCAAGCTTGAAAAATATTTTTTAAACTCAAGTCGGATCGAGCAAACATTATTTCGTATTGGGCCCGATAAGACTTGAATACCAAAAACAAACCCGGGTTTAATCTATTGACTTCAGCATTTGTCATCCTAGTGGACAATAAAACATTTTTTGTAGTATAAACCACGAAATTCATGTATATGTGCTTGAACATTGTAACCATTATTGCATAGTTCATCCCATGTAATCTTCCTCTATTTCCCGAAAAGTTATAAAACTTTGGCACATAATACTATATCCTAGAAAACAACATAGAAGATGATGATTTTTACCTGTGCAGTAGTAATGGATACTGCACCAGGATACTCGACAAAGAACTGCTTATCCTCCCGGAGATCTGCAATGGTAATGAACACAAGAATTAGACAACTTTCTAACAGTTTTAACCAAGTTAAGCTAGCTCAACGGCCACCCTACAATGCAAAATTGGTGCAAAAGGAAAAATAATAATCTGCAATAGGATCATTCATTATAACCTAGGGCATGATCAGGAAATAGGCTAAAACTAGGCATGGGGTCTGGCCCAAAATCAACGAGTTAGGTCCAGTTTGACTGGGCTTTGGGCCAGACTCATGTTTGAGGGGCCAGTCCGAACTGGCTGATTGCCAGCCAAAGCATCATTTTGGACGGCCTGTTAGGCTCAGGCCAAAGGTTTATTGGTCAGGCCTGACCTATTGTCATCCTTAGTCATAATTTAGGCCAATATCCAACCAAAGTTAGCTTGCAATATCATGCAAATGGATGTATCTCATCAAAATGCGAAGGAATAAGGGAAGAACCAAGAAAGGATAAAAACAATTACCAAGTTTTGTGCCAACAAGAATAATTGGAACTCCAGGCGCATAATGCCTCAATTCAGGAATCCACTGAAACAGAAACCGGTAAAGCTTGTATCACCACATGGAAACTAAAATGTTTAATGAAACCAGAGGTCACAATCCCGGCCTGGCCCAAAATCAATGAACCAGGTCCAAGTTGACAGGACCTCGGGCCTGTCCCAACCCAAGACAATATCTTCTTTGGGTGGCCCGAGTTCAACCAGGATTTAGGCCAGGCTAAGGCCATGCCCCGGGGGTACAGGCCGGCTCTGCCCGTTGCTGTACCTAAATAAAACAACTGATCATCTCGAAGAATTATGGCCATAATGAATTGAAACCTTTTTGGCGACGTTTTCATAACTGGCCTTGCTTATCAAAGAGAAAGCAAGAATGAAGACATCTGCACCTCGATAGCTCAAAGGTCTTAACCTATTGTAATCCTCCTGACCTGTTGAAGTGAGATAAGTTAAAGCTCAAAATAAGAAGGCCGATTGCATCAGTGAATCAAATTATTATAGACTTTAAATTTGCATTAATTACCAGCAGTATCCCACAATCCTAAGTTGACAGTACTCCCATCCACAACCACATTTGCACTGAAATTGTCAAAAACTGTTGGAACATAATCCTGTAATTGATCATATTAACAACCTTGAGTCTATAACGAGCCAAATAGCAAGGAAATCATGAATCAAGCCAAAGTGCAGTTTCTTTTGTACTATTTAATCTAATCATCCACAGAAGTTAACAAATGACAAATGAGAGAAGCATCAAATCATTAACAAGCGTTACTTTCAGTCCTGAGCTCCTACCAAAATCAGAAATAAAATGATCTGCAACCACATTATGGATATCTGTTTATGCCAAACCAAAGTCACCAAATCAGATTTCAGACAAAGAACCGCCACTTTCTAAAATTTCAATGTACAAAAACTCACACCAGGATCTGGTAAAACCTTCACATAACTCTTCATTGTTTGTGTATGTCTTGAAAACAGTATGTATATATATACACACAATTTTTTGGAAACGGTTAGCACAAAATCTTGCTGTTGATCAAATTAAACTTAAGTCAATATCGAGTCAAACAACAAGAAAGTCGTCCAATAAACCAAACAACACATTTCTATATGAATCATCCACAGAAAGTAAATAAATCTCAAAACAATAGAACGAATGCCAGGCGTCTCACAATCATTAGTTTCAACTCTAAGCTCTGAACAAAATCACGAACGAACAATCCACAACCAGAACACGTTAATTATTTTTCTTCAAGTAAAGTTACGAAATCAGATTCCAAAGAAAAAACCACCAGTCTCTAGAATTTGAATATCATGAAAATCACACTAGCATCTCGTAAGACCTTCACAGAATTCTCAAGCTAAGATGCGGAGTTTCTCAATAACTGTTCTAAACCACTAGAAAATGAGGATAAGGAATTAACAAAGTCACGTAGAGAGAAAATGCAGATAAAGAGATGGAGAGAGTACCGTAGGGAAGGTATTGCTAGTGTAGGAGATAAGCAAGCAAGTTTTACCGACGGCGCCATCGCCGACCGTCACGCACTTGATGAACCTCGAAGCACTCATCTACACCGTCCGATCTCTTCTCTTCTACCACAATCACTACAACAACCACCTCACTCAACCGTCACCGGCCGCGCTTTTCCCCTCCTATTTCAAGTCAAAGCTATATCCACTACTCATTACCAGCTCAAACTTCACAATATCACTCACATCAAGGATCGTCCATACAAGAACCTTAACCGCAAACACCAAAGAAACAAGAACAAGAACCAGAACTCTCTAGTGAGGTCCAGTCTCTCTCTACTCAGAGAGCAATGAGAAAGTTTGAGAGAGAGAGAGAGAGAGAGAGAGAGAGCGAGAGGGAGAGTGCGATTAGCGCACAGGATGGGTTTATACAACCTTTTGACAGCTATTATCTTTATTCATTTTATTTTATTTATTTAACCGCGTTTTAAGTTTTAACTAACAAGAAATAATTTAACTTTTCAAAAAAAGAAATAATTTATTTATAATTTTGTATATTGATTATTTACCGATTCTTGAAATTCCATTCGAATCTAATCATTTGAAAGTCTGACAAGTGTTGAGAATCTTCAAATTTACGCCTGAATTTTACGAGTCTCTTCTATGTATTTAATTAATTTGTTTTTTTTATATACGAAATAAGTAATTATTATTTTTTAATAAGACATTTATAACTATTATGTAATGTTTTAAAAACCGAATCAGTTTAATAGTGATAACTAAATCGGTTAATTTTTCAATTTAGTTTTTAACTTTTTGATTTGATTTAGTTTAATATTTTTTTTGTTAAAAGTTAATCAATTTATTAATAATTTACCAATTTCTGTAAACTACTAAATTTTTATAAACTAAAATAAACCTATTAATTTTCATTTAACTATCTTTTTAATCAAACTTTAAATTTTTCGATGAGTAAAGATAATATTCTTCAATTATTTTTCAATTTTTTAATTTTTTCAATCTTTAACCAATTTTATGACAATCTAATATCAATTGAATCTTCTAAACCTTAAATTTATTATATTATCAATTTAACTTCTGATCTAATTTTTAAAACACTGCTATTAAGTAATTAAATGGTAAAGTGCATAATTTTTAAATAATCTATTTAATGAATAAAATTCTCTTAATTCAATCCCTTAAAACACTATCCAATGCTTTTGGCAATTTTGGGGCATTGTTCGGTTCAATGTATTAATATATGCATTAGTAAATTTTTGTATCTTCACTTTAAAATAAATTAATTAATTAAATTGTAAGTTGACTCTCACTTTAAAACAATATTATTCTTAAAAATTTAAACTCAACCAAAATTTAACTCAATCTAATCTATAATTATGTAAGATGACAATGTTTATCTAAGTTTGATCTAAAATCGATTAGACTTATTTAAGTTGATTAAATTTCATATCAAAATTGAATTTTTTATAATTTTTGAATTTTAGGTCAGATTCAGACTCAAGTTATCAATTTGACCTAATTCAAAGTTACAAAATGTCGAATAAAATGATATCGTTTTAAGTCGTTTTTAAATTTTAAATTAAAAAATAATAATTGAGCTAAGCCTAGACCTAATTGGGTTTTGATTTTCTAAATAGATCAAATTGAGTTTTGGGCCCAAATTCGAACATTAAATTTTGGGCACGAACCTTGTCCGGCCCGGTGCCAAACTTATTACTATGCCAATTCCAGGGAAAAATATAACAACGGTAACTTTGCAAATTTGCAAATGCAAGAGATGAAAAAGAAAGAATGAATAGAACGGAAAAGACGTTATAAAAGAAGCATAGTTGACTTACCAAGAGTGTCTCAACTTTCTAAACATGGGAAAGGAGTGGGTGTCTAATGAATATTTCTTGGCTTTCAAGGCATGAGGCCAACTATGAGGAGACACATGGGTTACTAGTATTTGCAGATTAGTAGGGTTTGCATTGCCTATCTATTCATTGTTATTCTTTTTTCATTTTTCATTTTCTCTTTTACTATTAGTTTTGAATATATTTTAAATGTAATTATTGTCAATTAGTTAAAAATAACTATATTGATAAAAAGGTGGAGAGAGAAAACTATAGATACTAAAAATTTATGCTATGTTTATATTTTTGTTGGTAAATATCAAGTTCTTTATCAACTTATACATAATAAATTGGATAGAAAAACATTTCTTTAAAAATTTCCAAAAACTCCTTATAATTTTTAGTTTTTTTAAAAAAATCTCTTCGTAAACTTTATTTAAAAATAACGACAAAACATGCGCAATATGAACATGATATGAGAAGTTGAGAACTAATCAAATATCACTAATATAATAACTCAACTTAATTTTTACTCCCGACCTTAACTAATTAAATTTGACTTAAAATAATTATTTAAGATCATTATAATAAATTATTATTTTGAGTCAAATTTAACTAATTCACTTCAATTTTAAAAACTGGGATAAATTGTCGTATAAATAACATTTGATTAGTCCACGTCTGGTGTTCATAATGCATGTATTTCACTGTTATTTTTTAACCAAATATAAGAAATATAATTTTTTATGAAAAACTAAAAGTTAAAAGATATTTTTACGAGAATTTTAAAGATCAAGATGTTTTTCTAAAATTTCATATATTATATGGGAGTTTTATGTCTTTTATCTTAATAAATTTTGGTTGTTATAACTTATTTATATTATTTTGGGAAACTTGTAATTCAAATTCTTTAGCAATAAGTACTATTTTTTTTCAAATTTTTATAAACAATTTAAATTTTAATAAATCAATTATTTAAATTATTTAAAGCAGGTTAATTCCTACGAGTTTGAACCTATTTAATTAGCTCAAATCTTAACTATTAGATTGGACTCAACGTGTTGGCATTATCGTTTGATTGGTTTTG
Source organism: Erythroxylum platyclados (assembly GCA_027563515.1). Lineage (NCBI taxonomy): Eukaryota > Viridiplantae > Streptophyta > Magnoliopsida > Malpighiales > Erythroxylaceae > Erythroxylum > Erythroxylum platyclados. The sequence continues at coordinate 847,052 of JAOQMM010000006.1, forward strand.
AATGATAAGTGGTCAAGGAATTAGCAATCTGAAATACGTGCCTAGGTCTAATCTAATTCACCTCCAAATATAAGGTCCCTTTCTCATAAAGCATTGGAGCAATAATGACCCACCGCCCATATTGAATTTACAATTCATTCCCTATCAAATTCACCTAATAATATCTAAAAATTAGTCCGGCTAATAAATCTCTCAAAGCCTCCCACCCTATAATGTCTTCAAGATACCTTTTGTATCACTTATTTAATAAATTGATTATTCGTACTCACCTCTTAAACTTAATGTTTAAAAAATAGGATAAAAACATTTAATCATAAGAAAAGATGTTTAAAATCTAAAGGTTCAACTAATATTAGACTATTATAAAAACAGGTATAAAGTAAAGTTCAAACAAAATTGAAAAATTGCAAATAGAATCGAAGATATAGATTATCTTTTCCTATAAAAAAAGTTGAAGTTTAACTAAAAAATAAGATTGTTAAAAGAAAACCAACTGATTTATTATGGTTTGTAAAAATCGATTAGTTTATAAAAACTGATTGGTTAATTGATAAATTGGTCAGATTTTTATAACAAAGGTTATTAAGATAAAGTGAATCAAAAGGGCAACAAAATTCCTAGAAACCAATACTTGCGATAGTGATATAGCGAGGCGATAGCGACCATCCATGTTTGGCGTGCGAGTGACAGCAACGCGAGGGGGAGCAAGGGAGGTGTCCTCTCCTTCCTACGACCCAAATCCAGCTCCAGATCTGAAGACGACGCCCCAAATCCAGATCTGAAGAGCGAAACAAGCGACAACCCAGATCGGCTTGCTACAACCCACGCGAGCTTACCCATGTGAGCTTTGATAGACTTGCTAAGACCCAAATCTACTTGCTAAGACCCACGTGAGCTCCATGATAGTGTCCATAGAGTTGGGTTCACCCTCCCTTTCGAAAGACGACTTTCTTGCTCTCTCCAGAGAAGTGGTCCTAGGCTCATCGGATGGCAAGAAACTCGAAAACTAGGTGCAATTGGGACAAATTCGACTAACTCCCGAAGTGAGGGTGCTTGGTGAAATAAGTTACACACCCAACATCACAAGAGTACCCTCAATATTATCAAAATGTTTTGAAGGATGAAGTATTAGCAACTCCGATTGACCTTTTGAAGGCTAGGGCATAAGCATGGTTGTAGGCCTTGATTGGGTTTTTCTGGTCCAAATGACCAGCCTTCCTTGCAATGAATGCCTAGGCTATGGCCAGATGGGGCAAGAAAGAATTGCAAAAAGTGATGTTGCGTGAAGATGATACATTATTATTCAAATTTTCCGAAGATTCTTGCTTGAATGAGATTGTGGAACAGAGTCCGTGGCATTTCAGCAACCTACCATTGTTTATACAAAAGTGGCAGCCGAAAATGGAGATAGATTAGGGGTAGTTTGATATTTTCCCCATAGGGGTTCAATTTGACAACTTACCGTTGGAGTTTTGGATGGTGGAGGGTTTAAGTTACTTAGTTAGTTCATTGGGGAAGTCGGTGTGTATGGACACACAAACAGCCTCCATAGGAAGGATCTTCTACGTGAAACTCTGTATTGAAATACTGAAGAATGCTCCACTGCCAGATTGCCTTACTGTTCTTCGGCTAGGAGATAATAGAGGGTTGGAGAGAGCTAAAATACAAATCAACTATTCATGGAACCGTAGCAACTCTACTAGGAAATGGGTTCCTACTGGTAAAATCTTTCAATCGGGGTGGCATGTTGATCTTCTTAATCTTGCTAAATTCGGTCCTCCAAAGGAACATGTGAGTGCTGGAGAACCTATCTCAAATGGGGATGGGGTTATAGACATTGATGGTGAAGTCAACCCACGGGTTGCTGCTGAAAAAATAACTTAGGTTGTAGACAATGGTAAGTAATTAATTGTTTTGAGGACTGAAAATGTTGTTGCAAATACTTCCCAGTTTGAGGGAAAATGTTAAATGGATCGTGCTAAGATGAAGACTCCTTTAGAACATATTGAGATAATTAAAAATGTTGCTACTAAAGCATCATATCTATATCAGTATCAATAGTTGGAAAGAAGCACACTTTTGAAAACCTACACGATGAAGTTTTATTATTGCACAATTGTTTTCTATCTGAAAGTTAGTTGATTGTTTATTACAAGGTTATGGTTATGGTTATGGTAGTTTGAGTGATTTACAGTTCTGTGTAATAGTTTAATCCCCCAAAACAGAAAGCTGCCACAAAATCTCGAGTTGGGCATCATAAAATCAACTAATCAATTAAAATATTTAAAGCAAACAGGTATCAAGAAGTCCAATCCTTCACGCTTCCTGAGCATCTTCTAATCACGGTATCTTCAGTGTACCACGCAGAAAAAGAATCACATTTAATTAATGAAAGAACACAACATATTGAGGGAAGTTTCTGACGAAACAATCTTGAAAGTTTCTGTGTTAAATGCAAAAGTTCATCTATAGTTCGTCATGGAGTAATCATCACAAGAACCAGTTACATCGAATAATTCGCTCAAGTAGTAACCCAATAGAAACGTTATCAGACTCCAAAATCATCCACTAAACCAACCCAGAAAGAGAAACAACAGATCATTAGACAACAAAAAAGAAACCCAGAAAAGAAGTAATGGCGTAGAAATTTACCATGGAGAACAATGAAGGGTATGGACTGAACGACAGGAAGAATGAAGAGGGCAAAATAAATGAAGGCAAAACCAATAGAAGGAAGGTGAAAGGCCATGACTTGGTGGAAAATACTGAGCTTTCTGATGATTTTGCAGCACAAAGATGGAAACTTTAGCAGCTGTTGTTTGGCTCCAGGAACTTTTGAGATAAAAAGTGGGGGAATCAGGTGATTGAAGTGTAGAAGAAAGAGTCACAACTTAAAATAAGTGCTAGTTGGTGATTGGGCAAAGCCGCAAAAGAGAAGCAAGCAAGGAGAGTATGACCCAATTAAAATTTATTGTGTCCAAACTCAGATAAGTAATCAACAATGTCAGGTGCCAGCGTCCTGAAGTCAGCAACTGGAGAGTACATTCACAATGGAGATTATGGGAAACTGCTCAATTAGCACATGCCCTTTGCTTTGAATGCTTTCTTTCTTTCTTCCTCTTCTCTCTGGTTGGTTTCAGATTTCAGTTCTTGTCTGACATCGGCCACCAACCACAATTTGCTCTTCGATTATGCTTATACAAATAGTATATGGATCGATCCTTTTCAGAAGTAGGTGAATAAGAGACTGTATCATAACGTAAAAGTAAATAATTGAGTCGGTGAAAAGCAATTTTACGGTCGGTTTTGTAAATTTGAATACAAAACTAGGATTAATCCAACTCGATTTAAAGTTATTGAACTAATTTCGAAAAAAAATTCAATTTTATTTAAGGTACAAAAGTATCATGACTTAAAACTTAAATTAATTAAAAACTTAGAAGTTATTTGTCTGTTGTTTTTTTTAATTTTCACTTATATTTTTAAATAAAAACAAATTTATGTTTGTTAATGTAATTATATTTTTACTAGAGATAATAACTGTATATTAGATCATTTTTAAAGATAAATTATTTTTATAAATATATAAATTAAATAAATTTACTTTTATTTTTATATATTTAGTGATAAATTATCTGTAAAAATTACTATATTTTATTAGAAAATAATTACAATGTTATTTATAAATTAATATTTACTTTTAATTATTAAAGGAAATTCTAATCTGTCAACAGATGGACTCGGTTACTTCCAAAACTAATGCTGAGACTGACTTCTTATTTGAAAGTTATATATTTTGAAAGATTTTTTCAATTTAAATTATATTTATTAATAATTATTTAAATGTTTAAATTAATTATAAAATAAAATAAATTTATAATTATAATTTTTATTGATAATAACAAATAATTGAATAACACATATATTTGATAGTAAAACATAAACAGAAAATTCACTTTTCATAGTTTTCATAAGTTATGAAAATTTAATAAATAAAACTTAAAAAATAAAATTTTAAATGAAGAGATTTTTTACTTAATTTGAAGATAAAATAAAAATCAAAAACAAAAAAAACTTTTTTGTTATTTTGATGATGATTTAAAGTCAAAAACATTAAATTTTGTATTTTTTATAAATTGATTTGGATTAAAAAATTAAATTTAATCCAACAAACATATTTAAAATTTTTAAGTATACTCAAATTTTGAATAGAGTTGGATTCGAGAGCCCACTGATTTAGACTTAATCAAACCTAAATTAGAACTTTCAATGATATCGCTTAGATGAAACCTTACGGGTGGATCAACTATTGTCATTCTTGTACGCAATTGAAAGTTCAAAGGGATAAGTATAATAGTGACGAGACTTCGATTAAATCTATGGATAATTATAGAAAAATCAAGAATTTCATATTTTTCAAGTTTTAATTAATTTTATTTAAGTATAAAAGTAAACCCCGAATATGATCTAATTAACTGGTCAAATCTGTTTTGAGTTCCAATTCCAATATGATCCTTGACTTCATTAACCTAAACTGCTTCCAAACAAAAGGTTTAGTTAGGAAGAAAAATATTAATTTGTATTGATATATATGACAATTATATAAGAAGAAGAACTTAGTATAATATTTTGAAAATTAGATTTCTATTTTTCTAGAATTTGTTTCCATAACAATCTAGATAAATAGAGCACCCTAATTAATATAAAGAAGAAGAATTTTTCACTCAACCGAAAGAATTTGATTTAATTTTTCTTAATAAATAGAATAAAGTACTGTGAGAATTTATCTAATACATTATTTAAATATGAAATTTTAATGTTAAAACAATGCACTTCTTCAATAATATCCAACTCGACTAAGTTAAAACTAAAATGTAAAATAAAACGATATTGTTTTCTAATCATACTTGACTAGAATTTGATCGGTCTCGAGTTCAGTTCATGAGCATCAAGTTTGATCAAGCTCAAATTGAGCTCGAACAAGAATAAAAATTGAGCATTGCTATTTATCAAAGAGGCAAACTTAATCATGATATATATTTCTTTACTTTTGTTACTTATTCAAAATTAAACATTACTTTATTTTTTGTTGTTTTACAATTACTTTATAGGATAAATTTAGAAGTAGTGTTCCAAAATTACAAAGATTTGCAATTCAAATTCTGAGTTAATGTGTGAATGCAATAAAGTATAAAAAGAACTAGAGTATATTTGAATTCATTTATTCCAACAATATATTAGAACACAAAAGATTGAATAACATCTTCTTTGTTCTATATAAAACTTTGAGAAATGTATGTCATCATTATTATTAAGTTGAACATAATTTCTTGTAATTTCTTAATAACTTATTTTTATTTATTTACTAGGACTCTTAAAGGAACAAATAGTTATATATATCTAATTTTCCTTGACCATATCGATTTTTTGGAAGATTGAGTTTCTAAGGAACTACATTTAATAAATGAGAATGGTTTGGAAGATAATCTTGAATAAAAAAGTATTAATATGTCATTTAGTGCAATGAATTTAAATGATGTTGATAATGAGAATCCTCTAAAGGAAAAAGATTTTATACCAAATGAAAATTGGAGTCAATACGATTTGAATAGATATTCGATTGAAAGAAGTTTCAAGTTTTTTTATTTCTTTTATATTTTTAATTTCACTTATATCTGATGCATATGTTGACTTTTGTATTTGCAATATAATATAAAACTTTCGAATGTAAATATTTTTATTTTAGGGTTCAGTTCTATTTAGTTGTGCTTGTTGATACGAACTCTTGTTGTAATACTTATGGAGTCATAAAATTTGATTATCATTTCTATTTAATTTTTGATGTAATTCTTTTTTATTATATGATAAATTTGTAATATTTTAAATACTTTGTATTATTCTTAGTTTTATATATACACAATGATTAAAAGATCTTTTTCTTATATTAATTATAGTTATTTTTATATGTTAGATATGTGAAAAACAATATTAATAGAAACAAAGAGATAATTATTGTTTTCAAATTTATATTATTATAATTTTTGGAGATAAGGTTGATGTAAAATTAAAAATTATATATTAAGTAACTATTTTATAATTTTTAAAAATTCAAGACTATTTTATAATTTTTAAAAATTACCCAAAATGTACTTAGTATTGACCGGTACTAATAACCTATTATAACTAAATTCATATCATATCATAATTAAATTCGATATCGAACCGGTAGATATCTATAACATTGGGTCACATTATCTTGAAGATAATATAAAAGTCACATAAATGCCATATTAAACAATTTTCCTCTAATTTGACAACGTCCACTCAGCTATGTTCCTCTTACTTTCAGGAATTCAAATACACCTAGAAAATTACTGATTTTCTTTGGATAATAGATTGAAAAGGTGTTTAATTTTTGGATATTCTTTTAATTTAGTCTCAAATTTTTTAAAATTTTGAATTTAATGACTATTCTTTTAAATTTGATATAAATCATGTTAAAAGATTATTTCTACGTGTATTAAATAACATACGAATATTTATCTATTAATCACATAAACAAAAATATTATTTTGACTTGATTTATACGAATTTTAAAAAGTTAGTCACTAAATTGAAAATTTTAAAAAATTTAATACTAAATTAAAAATTTTCAAAAGGTTAGCAAATGTTTAATTTATTATCAATCAAGGACTTTCCATACTTATAATACAACATTACTCAACATTACTTGTTTTTGTCAAGTTTGCCTATGTTCCAGTTACCTATTCTTGAGAAATAATCAAATAGCCTCTGAGTCACTTCTTATACATGTTTCTTTGGGCTCATTCGTTTCCTCAACATCTATGCCTTTTGCCGTGAGAAACGCCCAAAATTGAGTTTTAATTCCGGTGGCAAAATCTTCTCTGTTCTATTGGTTATTAATATAGTTATTTGTCTGACAGAGATGATGTATACAGGGTATGAAAATTGGACAAAATCAAAAGGTGAATTTGAATTTTGGAAAAATTCATATTTTCCAACTGTTTTTTGAAAAATTTATAAATCTACCAGCTTTATGACACATTGTTGTTGTCAGTATAATTGTATTTTTCTTCTAATTAATTTTCTTTTAATTATTTCTCTGCTTTTCGTTTCATAAATCAAGATATTTATAATATTTTTTAAAGAATTTTCTTACACTTATAAATAAAGATTATAATTAGTTAAAACTGTTTCAAATTTAATTTAAATTTTTTCTCCACCTAATTTAAACAAATTTTAATTGTTTGAATTGGGGCAACTTACTTCCCATAAATTCAATTAGAATATATCTTCTATGCTATTGAAATATGTATGATAAAATAAATTACTTTATAAATTTTAATTAACATATTATGCAACCACTAATTATTATTTATTGGAAAACTCTCTCGTATAACACCATACTTAATAGGAATTGGCTGTTTCTTGGAAATATAAAACAACTTGCATCTTAGGCACCCCTAAGGTCAGATTCGATGTGACATCTGCATCATGGGCATCCCAAAAGTCAGATTCCATGTGAAATTTCTAGGAAAGTCAGGCAGACTTTGCAAATGAATGGTGTGGCTAGAATCCCTTGAGGAAAGGCACAACATATCTAGTCAGAATATCAGCAGTAATTGACTAATTTCAGCATGTTGGCCTGGCACAGATTTCAGCAGTAATTTACATAACATAATCTTTTTCTTTTACCTAATTAATGGGCAAAATCTTTGACGTGCTACCATCTTCGCAGAACTTTGGGGCGTCTTTTATGGGTTGTATACTGCATGGACTCTAAAGTTTAGATAAGTGATCTTGAAATTTGGAGCGTCTTTTATGGGTTGTATACTGTATGAGCTCTAGGGTTCAGATAAGTGATCTTGAAATCCGACAATAAAACTGTTGTGAATTCTCTTTTGTCACACCAAAGGGTAGGGGCAGTTTGTCCTCCTTTGATCAAGCGGATTACAGGTCTTCTCTAGCGACAGTGGGAGATACGCATTCTGCACACGTATAAAGAGGGAAACAGAGCGGTTGATTTTTTGGCTTTCTTTGCGTTAGAGTTCCCACTGAGTTACCATTTTCTTGCAGGAATACCCACTAATCTGACCACTGTATTATCTCAGGATATTATTTGAGTGGCTTGGCCACATAGTATAACTGTTACATAGCTGGGTACATTTCACCCCCTTTTAATAAAAAAAAGAAAGAGGATTCTTTTGGCGTTGCGATGAAGTCCAATTGAAACTGTAAAAGAATTAGATGAAAATGAAGAATGATGTGAAATAATAAATGAAAAATCACAATATACTTTCTGACTTCTAACCATAACAAGTATCAAATTTTGCAAGCTACTGAATCTTTGCTTGTAAACTTGACTGTCGTGATGAGGAATTTCGTTGTTAAGCTTGGGAAGGAACTTACAACCTGCAAAGTACGCAGGAATTGCCTACAAAAAGAAGAAAAACACAAACTTCTTATTATTTTTCAGTGATTATCATCTGACTATAAGTTTTGAAGACTAATGGAGGTTGAAGAAGATGTTTACTGTTGGGATTCGAGTATAGCCACTAGGGGCCAGATGATCCTGCACGTATGAGCTATAAACGCCAGAACCAGCTAGTTTATTTGCATCGCCACATTGCTGTTCAGACTGTTGAAAATAATCACTTGCCAATATCCAAAAAAAAAGAGCTCAAAAGCACATTTAAAAGGAAGTTGCTAAGTCATTATATATATATATATATATACACACACACACACAATACTACTTACAGAAGAGGGAGGACCAGACGAGACACCAGCATTAGGACCTCCTATAGGTATGAAGTTCCTAACCTGTTTCATTTCATGTGCACAGGAATAAGATTTTTTGTTTCATTATAAGGTATGTAAAAAAGCTAATATTGCATAATATATTAGAGATAATAGGTTTTATAGGCTTGAGTAAAGTAAAAAAAAATCCTTATTTTGTCTTTTTTTATTCTTTACGAGGGTCAAGAATGAGTTCTTCACCTGAATAAAGAACAAAATAAAGACTCTTTTTATTGCCTATTTTATATAGATGCCCTTTTTGTCCTTTCT
>JAOQMM010000006.1:916231-926614 GCA_027563515.1 Erythroxylum platyclados
CATATATTTAGAAACAGTCTCGTGTAAAATTGCGTATTAATAAACTTTTTTAGATCTTATATCTCATAAATATTTCTATTAAATATTGTTGTTGTATATATATACACACATATATATATAAATATATATAAAACATAGTGATTTTTTTTTAAAAAAAATCATCCTTGAGGGTGATATATTATTATTGTTATTATTATTAATGCATTAAATCTAAACAAAAATCCGAGCTTAAACTTGATTTAATCAAATTTGAATATTTGAGTTCATAAGTCAAGATGCTTTATTTCCACTTATACAACGTTGGATCTCTGGTTGGAAAATTCAGACCAAAATTTTAGGTACAACGATGCCCAAATCCTTTTTCGGACTCGATCTGCACACAAATTTGAATCCGGGCAATTTAAACTTAACTTATTAACTTCGGTATAGGTCCACAAACCTGGACCAACTTGCTATCCCTACTTACCATGAACTTTCCTGTAAACTTCCAAATGTCCATCAAAAGCATCCAAAACATTTGCCATTTGAAGAACATAACGCGAGAAAACATGTTAATAATATTCAACACAGATGAGAAATGCGAAGATCATAAAAGAGGCCAGGACCCCTCACTGAAGTACTCATTCACCTTGACGCCATTTTGACTTAATTAAGAAACTTATTTCTGTGTGAAGAGCTGATACTATAGTAAATATGAAAAAATAGTAAATTGAGTACCGTCAGGAACTGCCGAAAAACCAGTATTCACAAGGTCGAACTCAGGAGATGACAAGGTATATGAAAAGAGATTGAATGAATTATACTATGGTATGGATTGATGATCCTGTAAAGCTATGCAGAAACTGTTTAGGTTACACAAGTTGGATCAGATTATGTATCAAGCTACGGAGCACAATATCTATACAAGTAAACATCAAAATTCAGACAGAGAGAGATGAGAAATGAGAAATGTAATGTAATGGCGGTCACTATTATAATACAATTGAAACTAGTTGGAGGCACTGAAAGTAAAAAAGTCATCAGGTGAAACGAGAGGGTTGCATTGAAAAACCTGTATGACAAAAAGAGTTTCCTGTAAATATTTGAGGCAAGCCAAAACTTGTCCTAATCATGTAAGGGAAAAGACTTACGCCTCTCTATTTTCCTCTTTGCCTCAAATAGGAAAACTTTACATCATAAATTACTATAAATGATCAGTACAATGGAGAAATCTAAATTTTTTTAATCAGTAAGCTGTGAAATAAATTCTTGAATGAGAAGAATCTAATCAGGATCTACAGTTGCATCCAAGTTCTTCAGGATTGTTAGTCACTTTCTATTGGTTATCTCAGACAAAATGTTGAGTAGGATATTCATGCTCGTATCCATTATAATCATAGTATAGCCTCTCCCCTTTACCAATATCACGAGTTGCGACCAAAAAGACCCGGCATTCACCATTCACACTGTACCTCACACACTTACAATTCTGCTTCTTCTTACCATCCCTGCACAAAATTGGATATGATTTAACCATGAGAGACAATTCATACAAAACTGACTCTTGAATAAGTGTTTGGACAAAAAATAATGTAGAGTTTTGGAAATGAAAAAGCTGAGGGATAAGGCTGGACCAGTGCTACAAAACATGAAGCATGACTCAGAGAAGGATTCTCATTATGGGAGTCATTAGAATGCCCTTCCATGAGACCTATACCTTTCACTTATTAGCATTAAGGAGAGTAGGTTACGCAGGCTTACAGAGTATGATTGTTAATGCCATTGATAAATCGAGCAATATTTCCACGTTTATCAGGGCAGATGACAAGGCTGTTAGATGGGTCTTTTGATAAAAGAAGTGTCATCATACTATCACAATCATCATGTTCACGATTTCTAATGTAATCCACATCGCCGGTGTATTCTGCTATGAATGTCATATCCTTTAAGTAGAGTAGAAAGTAGAATAGTGGATATTGTTGTTTTATGGTTAGCAGTTGCATCAGCATGAATTTAAGATTATTGTGTTCAAATCTTGTGCTTGTTTATTCTCTAGGATCCAGTGATTCGTCCTTTGGTTGAACAAGACTCGAAAAGTTTGCAACGCTTGCTTCCAGAAATACCCATGTGGGTGAAGAATCCAGACTTTGATCGTGTATGTTGGTGGTGGTAATTGTGTTTCTATTTGAGACTACACATGTTAACTTGTTAAAGTTCATTGTATATACATTTTCTGTTGCAAGCTTTTTAGTAATAAAGTTTTGTTCTTGTGAAGATTGACTGGATCAACGAATTGATTGCGAAAATGTGGCCTTACCTAAATACGGTTCGTAACTTGCATAATGTTCATAGAAGTTCTTGAATTGTTTGGTAAATTTATTTGCCTTTGTAAACATTGAACATGTTCTTTGTAATTTCTAGGCAATTTGCAATACAGCAAAGACTATAGCGAAGCCCATTATTGCAGAGCAGATTCCAAAGTACAAGATTGATTCTGTTGAATTTGAAACACTTACTTTGGGCTCCCTTCCACCAACTTTTCAAGGTTACCTCTTTCACTTAAATGTTTTTTTTTTTTCAAAATGACAGGAGAAAAATGCTTTGTTACGATTATTTGATCATATGAGGGACTAGGCCGTAGACAATGACAAAATTGTAGCAGATGTTTTAAACTCTTCTTTAGTAAGTTTACCTATTTGAGCTTTTTCAGAAATCAGTGGTTGTTAAGCATCAATATGTGATAAATTTGGGGTTTACCTCTTTGTCAAAATTTGGGGTTTCTCTCAAAATTTCTCAACTCTTAAAGTTAAGAATGCCATGTATGTTCTTGAACCTTAGCGATGAACTCACTTTTCTTCAATGCAATAGTATATACTCATCAGAAGCTTGTGTTGGTACTTCTGTTGTGATAGTAGATATCAAGTTGTCTTAGTTAGTGTGACAGAAACTGAAGACAGTAAGTGCTGTCCACTTGATACTTTCTTACTTTGTGAAATTTTTACCCTTAGCGATGCCATATATTCTTATTGAAGTTTTGCATATGCCAGGAATGAAAGTCTATGTCACGGATGAGAAAGAGTTGATTATGGAACCATTAGTGAAGTGGGCTGGGAATCCCAATATCACCGTAGCAGTTAAAGCCTTTGGTTTGAAAGCAACAGTTCAGGTACTTGACTGTTGTTCTGCTGGTTAAGTGAATGACATCTTACTCATCAGATTTTTTTACATAGCATCGTGTCAGAGTTATGCATTTGGCAAACATGAATACTGCTCGAGTTTCTCTTTGTGTCTCGACACACAAGTCATTAGCAAAGACACTCTGACAAGTTTGGCTCAAGATTGAAGTTCCATTTATGATTTATAACATGTTCAAAGCATTTCAGGTCGTTGATTTGCAAGTATTTGCTGCTCCACGTATAACACTAAAGCCTCTGGTTCCTACCTTTCCTTGTTTTGCAAATATATTTGTGTCCCTGATGGAGAAGGTACATAATACTTTTTTATTTCAGCAATGATTGCATTTGTTACGTTGCTATTGTGTAGGGGTCATCTCTTGGATTACTCTTGATTTGGTGGTGGTGTTTTTATCGGGAGCCAATTCTGTATCTTTATTTCACTTATCTGTTAATTTGTCTTTTTTTGCAGCCACATGTTGACTTTGGACTTAAATTGCTTGGAGCAGACGCTATGGCAATTCCGGGGTTGTACCGATTTGTTCAGGTCTCTTTTTTCTGTTATTATGAAAAGAAGTAAAGATTTTCAAAGGATTGGAAACTCAAGAAGGAATGTCAGTTTTTTGCACTTCACATTTCTTGCTCTGTCTCTTACTTCAGGAACTTATAAAAGATCAAGTAGCAAATATGTACTTATGGCCAAAAACTCTGAAAGTACAAGTCTTGGATCCTGCCAAGTATGTTCTCTGTTATCTATTTTGTTTATATGTGAATTTTCAACATTATCTCATGCTTGACTTGCTGCTTATGGAATACTGATCACAATTGACAGAGCAATGAAGCGACCTGTTGGAATTCTCACCGTGAAGATCCTGAGGGCTATGAAGCTCAAAAAGAAAGATTTTCTTGGGGGTGCAGACCCTTTTGTGAAATTAAAGCTTTCTGGCGATAAACTCTCTTCAAAGAAAACAACTGTTAAACGTGGAAACTTGAATCCTGAATGGAATGAGGAATTTAATCTAGTCGTTAAGGACCCAGAATCTCAAGACTTGGAGCTTCATGTCTTTGATTGGGAACAGGTACTGTTCTTACTTTCTTTTTTTTTTCTTGGACTAGCCATGAAGTCCTCAGTCCTTCCTCTGCATTACCACCCATATGATTGCCATTAAAACAGTTATTTCTCTCTTGGGGTCTAATTTACACTTTCCTTTGGATAAATTGCTTTGACTTGGGAATCAATCATTTTTTTTTGTTGATTAGACATTAATCTTCAAATGTTTACTAATTCAGCATGCAGATCCTCTAGCTAGACATCATTTTGGTCTTTAGTCTCATCATTTAAAGAACAAATTATGTGTGTTTTCTTTGGTTTCAGGTTGGCAAACATGACAAGATGGGTATGAATGTGATTCCATTAAAAGAGCTTACACCAGAGGAGCCAAAAGTTGTGACCCTTGATCTGCAAAAAACTATGAACCCAGATGATGTTAATAACGAGAAACAACGTGGACAGCTTGTTGTTGAAGTGGTTTATAGACCCTTGAAGGATGATCAGATGTCAAACATGGATGATTCGAGCACGTTGGAAAAAGCTCCCAAAGGAACGCCAGCTGGTGGCGGTTTGCTGGCCATTATCATACATGAAGCACAAGATGTGGAAGGAAAACACCATACAAATCCTTACGTTCGATTACTATTTAAAGGGGAGGAAAAAAGAACTAAGGTATGCAATAGAGATTCAATCCTTGTCCTTCTTTTTGTAAGATTCAACTTTGCAATTAGCAGTGTTTTACAGTTGGTGATTCAAAATTTTTGGCTTCTGATTAATGATCATGTTTGGTGTACAGTTGATGATTCAAAGTTTTGTCTTCTGATTAATGATCATGTTGGTGTACAGTTGATGATTCAAAGTTTTGTCTTCTGATTAATGATCATGTTTGGTGTACAGTTAATGATTCAAAGTTTTGTCTTCTGATTAATGATCATGATTGGTGTTTGGTGCAGTCGGTCAAGAAAAACAGAGACCCCAGATGGAATGAGGAATTCACATTCATGCTGGAGGAACCACCCACAAAGGAGAAACTTCACCTGGAAGTTCTCAGTGCTTCCTCAAGGATTGGTCTACTACATCCCAAGGTATGCACATCCATTGTTTTTACTTTTTACCAAAACTTTATACACATTAAGTACGTTAATATTAATTGGTTCAAACCGTCAATTTTGAGTAGGATTAGCAATATGCCTGTCTAAACCTGAGTTGGACCAAAGGACCAACCTTACATCGGGTTGATACTAAAATGAAGTTTTTAAGTGTAGTTGATCAAAACGATGTTTTGGTTTTAACATTACAGACCAAACGACGTCGTTTTCATTATATCGAATCAATGTTTTATCAGTCTGGCTCAAGCTGGTTCAAACCTTTTGGGGTCGACTTACCCAGGCTTAAGCTTGACCAGAAGCCGATTAACTCGGGCCGGCCAAAAAAACCAACCTTAATTCTAAATCACTCATTCATCATGTGATTTATGCAAAACACGTGATAAGAACCTAAAGACCAAAACGACATTGTTTTGGTTAGCTATACCAAAATGACTTTTTATTGGTTCTGCTTGAGTTGGTTCGAGCACTTTGGGGTCAGAAGCCTGATCAACTTAGCTGCCAACCTGAATTTTGAGTCACTGACTGGTTAAGTAATTTATTCAAAATACGTGATTTGCAATTTATTAACATTTTCTTGATTTCATTCAGGAATGTCTTGGTTATGTGGATATAAACTTAGCAGATGTTGTTGGCAACAAGAGAACCAATGAGAGGTATTTTTTGATCGACTCCAAGAACGGCAGGCTTCAGGTGGAGCTTCAATGGCGAACCTCATCCTGAAGCTGTGTTTGTAATTTGGTCAAATGATGTCAGGTGAAGAGCATTCCTTATTATCTTCGGTTATTAACGTTGTAATTAGTCTCCAGAGAATAATGTTAAGAAAGTAGAACTTGACCTCGGTTTCTTTTGTTTTGTGAGGTTAAAAATAGAAAAATAGTTTATTTTTAAATTGTTAATATTATTATGTTAATTTGGGGTACATTTATAGTTAATAATCCTTCACTTAGGTTTAGGCTTGGGCTTGTGCAGGCCCGGTCCAAGTTATTTTATTTTTAAATTAAAAATAAAAACGGCGTCATTTTTATTATAGAAGTCAAACTCTGAGTCATTCTAAGCCTGGTAGTCAGAGTTACCCTAGCCTGGCGTATTTTTTGAAAAATGAACCCAATGTTCGGTCAACTAAGACCTGGACTATTGATCGTGGGTTAGAGCGAGCTGGGATTGGGTGTAAATGTCACCTCTACACTCATATATTCTATTGTCACCTCAACCCATCTCTAATATTTTAAATAGGGATGGTGGTGGGATTGATCTTTCGTAAATTTTTTTTAAATTAAAAATATAAAATATTTTTTAATTAGAATTGAGTTTGGATTGTCTAGGTCTAAGTTTACTTGAGATTTAATTATTTTAAATAAAATGATGTTTTTTTAAAATAATTGAGTTTTAAGTCAGTCTGAGTCTAGACTTGGTTTATTAAAAATAACTAAATTTAAACTAATGAGTCAAAAATTGTCATTTGTAAATTTGAAAACTGTTTTGAGTTAAGATTAGTAAGTTAAGCTTAACTTGACTTAATTTAATTATTTTACTTGAATTTTAATTAAGAAAAATTTTAATATTTTAATCTTGATTAATTCCTTATAATATACAAGTTTGAGTTTGATCCAAAAATTTATCTTCAAATATGAGTTTAGTTTGAAGTTTAATCAAGTACGAGGCCGTGGATTAAACATGAGTTAATTTACTTTTAATTTAAAATTTGAAAATAACAATATTTTGCTAAATACGACATGATTTTACTTTGGAAATTTATAAATTAAGAAAATATTTAATATTAATTTAAAATTAAATATTATGAGTTGGGGAAGACAAAACCTACCATTAGTACTTCAGTTTACTGATCTCTCTCAGTCCAAAAAAAAAAAAGGTCATTAACACAAGCTTCAAAGGTGTTGGAATTTTCATTAACACAAGCTTCAAAGGTGTTGGAATTTGGGAATAGAAAAAGCAGAGCCTACAAAAACAGATTTGACCCTTATGACTAGTCGCTCTCTTCTTCTTCTTCTTCATCATCATCATCGAAGAAGACTTGCAGGATCTGTGCATTGGAAAACGAGCAAAACTTAAGTGTCTTACTCTGTGATCTATCAACTCACAGAAAATGGTAAAAACTACCATTTTGGCTTTATTGCAGAACAAGATAATTTGAAAAAAAACTCAAAAAAGTACATTATCTTTCCAATTTTCTTCATATTTCAACTTCTCTGCAGCTCTTTTTCTTTTTTCCCATTCTTACCATTCCTGAATTATTCTGTGACAGATAGATAGATGCTTCTAAAACCCTAAATCAGTAGGAGTAGGTGCCTGCCTTGGCGTGAGATCTTGGAGAAACTGAAACTCTATTGCATTATTATTATTAACTCACTGACGATATCAACTTCTCAGCCTGTGTATGGGCCAGTGCGAAGAAGATGAGATTGACAAGCGACCAACGAACAATTTTTTATGATAATTTCACGAGTACCCACATTTTCTTCAGGTTCGTGGTTAATAATTGCTACCGAGACGAGGGAGGTTGTCTAGTTCATCGTATTCGTTTTCGTAAGGGATATGATTGCCACTTGAAGCATGGTTGAATAAACCTGAAAGGCCATTGAGAAACACAGATGTCACTCTTTGGGCACTTTATTGATATAGATCAATTGTTCCTCCTGCCATGTATCTATTTTATGAATGGATTGATACATTAAATAGGGTAAAAATAAGATAACGAGAATAGGTAATTTGAACTCACTTTATTATGAATTTACGCTTTCTAATTAATCATGCTCGGCTGTGTCTAATTTGATCAGATTTTAAATTATATTGAAACTCTTTTTGAGTATTTTTATATTTTGAATTGAATTTAAACTTAAGTTATTATGTTCGGTTCAATTCGAAACTCAAAAAGATAAGAAAAAATAATATCATTTTCTAAATTTTTAATTAAAATATATTTAGGTTGAGCTAGAGTCTAATCAAATTTTGGACTGCCTAAGTTAGATCTTGTTCGGACTCGAATTGTGTGCTTTGGACTTGATCAAACTTAAGGTTAAGCTTAAGCTTGGGCATTAATTTCCTAGGCTCGAACCTGACTTGACTTAATGATATTCCTAACTATGATTAGGTTGGCAGTAGATCATGTTAAGTTAAGCCAACTTTAACATGTACTTAGGATGGATTGAGATGACATTTGAGTTCAACCTGGTTTGACCTGATCTGAGTTGACCAGGCTAAGGCTCGGGCTACTCAAATCTACTAGATCTTAAGCCTGATAATTATAATAAGAATGTTATCATTTTATAAAAAATGATATCATTTTTTCATTTTTATTTTAAAAAATTTAAAGAAATTAAGCTAGTCTGAATTGAGTGGGACTCAGACTCGATCAGCCTCAAAGCTCAGCTTATTGCTACCCCTAAGAGATTGATAAAGGTTAAATCAAACTAACTTAGCTCTTATTCCTAACTTGATTTAATTTAAGCTTTCAAGATATAATTTAAGTTTGACTCTAAGTTTGATTAAGTTTAAACTGCATGATTAGAGTATGTTCAACTAGTTCTAAAATATCGTCATTTTAGTCTTACTTTTTTAAATTTTAAAGCCTAAAATAATATTGTTTTAGTTTTACTTCCAAAAATAACATTGTTTTGATATTAAATTTTTTAAATTTGAGTACTAAAACCATATAGAATTTTAAAATTAAACTAAAGCAACATTGTTTGAGTAAAGATTTCGAACTATTTGAGTCTTTCAAATCGATTTTTGAGTCGATAAAGACTCACTAAATACAAACTTGACTACTTTAACTTTAGATTAAATCAGACAGAATCCAACATAATTTTTCAAGCCTACGTGTATTGAATAAAACTTTCAAGAATACGGAGTAATTTATGTGTTGTGATATATTTGTAGACTTGTGATAGTTTTTAGGTGAATTCCTTATTATCAGATTGTAAATATACCAATTCTCTTAAAACAAATATCTTACGTGTTTATGTAAAATAGTGTTAAGAGTTTATCTCAAGGTAATTATTTCTATTGTTTTAAAAATTGAACCGAAAGTTAAAATGGTAATAAAAAAATTTAAAGTTTAAAAAGTTCCAATGATAATAAATTAGATAATTTGAATTATAATTAAAAGAGATCGTACTTAAATTTGAAGTTTAATTAAAAATAATATGTTAAATAAAAATTAATTAATTTATTTTAGTTTTATAAAATCGATTGGTTTACAAAAATTCACCGATTAATTAATAAATCGATCGATTCTTAACAACAAGAGTTATCAAAGTAAATCGAATCAAAAAGTTGAAAACTTAACAAAAAAGTTAGCAAATTTAAAATTTTTATAGTTGAACCAATCGAGTGAGTTCGGTTTTTTAATCACTGATTACTCCTCGATAAAGTTAGTTTTCAAGAGAGATTTAAAAAATATAAAATTTTAATTGTCCAATTTACTTATTTGTGTCTTCAAAAAAGTTCCTTCAAACTTAAAGTACATGACAATTGGAATTTAAATAACTCTAATCCGTGTTAACAGTTGAGTAGTCTATCTATGAAGTGCACGTCAAAGATCTCCAATATACAAATCAGTTGACCAAATAACATAGATTCGACCAAACTAATCAAAAAGTTAAGTGAGATCAAACTAATTCGACAACTTCTAATAACTAATTCAACTTTTGAATTGTAGCGTTGAAGCACAATAAAAGCATCTGTGAGAATAGGGATTCTATTTCTAGGTCTCTCTCTTAAATACAGAGTGGGAAAATTAAAAAACCAAACAATAGATTCGATCAAATTATTCGAAAAATTTTAGCGATTAATTAAGTGATCATTTAGTTCTACTTTTATTTTTTATTGTAATTTTTAGTTTTTAAATTTTCTATTTTCATATTTTGTTTTTTTATTAAAAACGAAAACCTATTTGATTATTATAGTTATATTTTTATTATCGATAATAATTACATATTAAATAAAACTTAAAGATAAATTTTTTTTAATTAAATAATTTTTTATTCTCTTATATATTTTATTTTATTTATTCTAAATATATTTTAACTATTAAATCAATTTTTATTTGAAA
>JAOQMM010000006.1:952064-964942 GCA_027563515.1 Erythroxylum platyclados
TTGGTCTAGTTTATTAATTTACCTTTTCTATGTTATAGAAGGTTGTTTCCATCATAGAAAGCTCCTTAAAGTGTTAGCTGTAATTGCTCTTCGTTATATAGAAAGAAAGTTGAAGGAGGTCATTTCTAAACTTGTTCTAATTGGACTTGTTCAAGTTTAGGCTGTAAATCCTACCATATAGGATTAACAGTAAAAAAATTTATATATCAAAATTTGATAAATTAATAATTTTTCATAATTTGACTTGAACTAATAAATTAACTCAAATTATTATTTTTAATTTTATATGACCTTAATATTATTAAAACTTATCAATTTACAGAAGAATTACTGAAAGTAATTGGAGGTCCGTGGCGTTGTAATAATGAGGGACGGGGATGTTTTAGTAATATTAATTAAAATAATATTATTTTAAATAAAAAATTGTCTATTGGAGCTAATTTTTATATTTGAATTGGGCTCAAAATTCTATCAACCCAATCTTAATCTATTAATTTCAAATTGAAGTGAATTCTAGGAATAACAATGGGCTTGTCTGGGCTTCTGGCCTAAGACAGCAGACCCAAGCTTAGACAGTTTAAACCTAAAGCTCCAACTTGTTAAAAAGTCAAGCCCAAGGTCCGCCATCGCTAGTGAATTCTCATAAATTAGGGATGATGAGTCCGGCCCGCCCATGGGTTAATTGGCCCGTGGCCTGACCATCTAATCTTTTTTTAAATTTTTTTTAAAAAAATGGTGTTATTTTGTATGTTGGAGGCAGGCCACAGGCCGGCTCGCCCTCAGTCTCTGGCCCGCATAGGCCAACGAGTCTTAGCTCATGGCCTAGCCTGCGACCCAGCCAACCCAGACTAAACACGAGCCGGACCAAATTTGTCATGCCTATCATAAATGGAGAGCTTAGGGGTCGCATTTCTGAGCACTATTCTATCCCTGGGGCTATGGTCATTCGTTCATATACTCATGATTCGACCTATAAACCAACCGCTAACAAGTTAAGCCTTGGTTTTCTTGCAAATCTAACCATGGAAATGTACTTCAAGCTAAAGATGCACTTCATTGGTACACAAATGAAGGTTTCAATTGATTGGCTCACCCAAAAACTATCAAATCATGTCTCATCTCCACAACACTACTTTTCTTTTCCTATTCGCTCGATAGGGTTGGCAGTGGATCAGGCAAGCCCGATTTTGTTTCTCAAGACCTAATCGAGTCTAACAATCTAAAACCTAATCGAGCCAAACCAAAATAATGTCAGTTCGATATAACTTACCAAAATAACATTATTTTACCTAAACATGTTTAGACCGGGTCAATCTTTCCAAATTTGAACCAAAACCAAATCAACTCAAAGTTTAATCCGTAGGCTTCTGGATATCATGTTTCTAGCCATAAATTAGGACTTCTTTACGGGAAATAATAACCAAATCTACCTACTCTTCTGCAGCAGCTTTCAAACATTCCAGGTCTAAGTTCTTTTAAGTTCACCGTGTTTGATTGTAGTATGAAATAAGAGAGAAAACAATACATGAGATAATGGAGGACTCTTAACAGGAGTTCAATCTAAAACCGGAAAAACCTGGAACACTTCATAATCAGGCAATCAAGGAAACAAGAAATAAACAGTGCCTCCCACAGGGAATCAACGGCTGCTTCAATCATCTTTAATGCAATAGCAAATATGCAAATAAAAGCTGAAGAGATCATTGAAGCATCCATCCCGGTACCAACCTTAGTTACACGCTTTTAAAATTTGACAAAACCACGCGAAAAAAGTTGAAGAACACATCTGTTTTCCCTTCATACCATAAAACACACGTCAAATTACACAGATTACTACAAAGTAAGACACGTCCATTCAATCTGGATCAACCTTAAACAAGTACTGAAACCGTTGCTAACCCACTCGAATGAATACATATAGTAAGATAACAATTCCAATCCAACTTATATTATGTAAACAAAGCCAAAAAAATTTTTAAGATGGCCTTTATTGGTTATGAGTAGCATTTTCCAGATCAAAGATTGAGCAATGACATTCTTATACAATTCTGTGCAACCTTTTTATTCAACAAAAACTAAAGGATAATAACCTGCGGAAGTCCCAGTATTCCACTGCACTAAGAATGGCAACTTTAAATATGCTTACATACCACCATAGGGTAGAATTTCAAAAGTTACGCTGTAAGAACAAAGAAGAAAATACTAATAACAGACAAAGAATGCAACTATCACATAGACAAAACAGAAGACCAAAGAAATCATGGACACGAAGACCAATGTTTGTCTTCTTGATCATGTAAGTCCATAAAACAGCCATGGCTGCAGTTTGTATCTTTTCTAGGGGCCAAAATTCTGTCAGATTTGCCTAAAAGCTATCTGACCAATACTCACAGTTCACTTCGCTATGCTTAGCTACACAAAACAAGTCATGTAGGCCATGAAAATTCCTTGTCCCAAAACTCTACAAGTCTATACAAACCATATGACACTGAATAACACATGCAAAATACAATGAATATCATATGATTTCACGTTGTCTAAGTATTAACAATTCGCTTAAGCATAACAAGCACAGTAACATTTATTTAAATTAAGGTGGAATGGAGAAATTTCCACTTTATCTAATCCTGAAAGGACATGACTGATGAAATGTTCAGAAACCAAGTAAGCAAATGCAGCACAATTATAGATAGTTAATTTGCATGCATAATCAACTAGAACCCAGAATGTCTCCACCGAACTAGAAGCCCCACTTAAAGAAGCTCCAACCCTCTTCTTCTTTTCCTCCTGATATCAGCCATTGGCAACTCAAACGCAAACAGCACACGAATTCCTCGAAACTAACTCTATAAGTCTATCCTAACAGTTAAGGTAGAGATACAAACTATACGACACTGAATGACACATTCTTTCACCAAGTCTAAGTAAATAACGATTAGATTTAAGCATAAAATGCACAGTAAACATTTATTGACATTATGGTGAATGGAAACAAATTCCACTTTATCTAATCTCAAAAGGACATGACTGATGAAAGTTTCAGTTACCAAATAAGCAAATGCAACATAATTATAGATAGTTAATTTGCATTCATAATCAATTGGAACCCGAACTCTCTCCACCAGAACTAGAAGCCGCACTTATAGAAGCTCCAACCCTCTTCTTCCCCTCCTCCTCGTAAATCCACCTGCAACTCAACCTGCAAAAAGGACATGAATTCCTCGAAAGTTCTATACAAAACTTAATCTCATACGCTTCCACCGAGTCTAAGTAACAACAATTAGATAAGCATAACAAACAGAGTAAGCACTATTTACATTCTAATTCAGATGCTAACGGAGACAAATTCCACCTTATCTAATCCCAAAAAGACATGACTGTAGAAACGGTTCAGCAACCAAGTAGACAAATGCAACACAATTATAGATCGTTAACTTGCATTCATGATCAATAGGAACCCGAACCATCTCCACCAGAACTAGAAGCTCCAACCCTCTTCTTCCTCTCCTCCTCGTACTCGGCATCATCCGTCGGCAACTCAAACCTGCATACAGGACACGAATTCCTCGAACCCAACCATGGCATAATACAATGCCCGTGATACCCATGTCCACAAGGTAACTTCGTTTCAGTTTCACCCACATTTACCATATCCTTGCACACGGCGCATACAACAAGATTACTCTCCGGCGCGATTTTCACCGTTGGCAACGCCACTACCGCTGATTTCGATGCCGGCGGAGCACCTCGCCGACCACCGTCACTCTCAGCTAAGCGCTGCAACAACGACTCATAGCCAGCCACATCAACGTAATCCTCCAGATTGCCTATGTATCGATCGGATTCGGGGACTTGGAGACGAAATTCAGTTGAGCTGTCATCGAGAGCCATATCGTGGATCCGATTCCGCCAACTTCGGGTTGGGGTCGCATTGTCTCGAATTCGAAGACGAAGACCGTCTTGCCGCCTTCTCCTCATGTCTTCTTCGTCGTCTTCCTCAACCTCATTACCGGATTGATTTAGACTATCTCGATCTTCATTTCTACTCTCCTCGTCCTCGCTCTCTCCATCTTCCTCGTCGTTATCCCAACCGTTGAGCTCGATCCTGAGGAAATCGTCGGCGGACTGCGGATCCGCGAGTCTGCGGAGCATCTGCCGGTAATAAGAATCAGAAGTTGAATCTTCGGCCTGATCGGAGGTGAGTGACCATGTATCCGAAGTATCTGTCCCGTAATCAACACCCGCCAAGGCGATGCGAAGCGCCTGTCGGTACTGAGAATCTAAAAATGAATCTTCCGCCTGATCGGAGGTGAGTGACCATGTATCCGAAGGTAGATTAGAGGTTTGGGGAATTGATTCGACAAAACCATTTCTACACTCGCGGCAAACGACGTTGGTTTCTAGGGTATCGACGGCAACGCGTTTATTGCATTGATGGCACCAGTATTGCAACGTTTCAGCGTCCGAAACGGGAGTCGTCTCCCGAGAAGTGGTTTCAGCCATCGGGCCGATGAAGCCCCGACTGGGCGAGAAGTTGCCGAGAAATCGTTGGGAGAGAGCTTTTGGGGCTTTGGACGACTCAAGCTCAGTTCAAGTTGGTAGTTACAGTATACGGAGGAAAATTCTGGTGTTTCTGTTGTGACCTGTACCTTTCCATCAGATCCGTTGGATGGGAATTGAACTTTGTTAACTTTCTTTCTTATTGATGACTACTTTTGGTCTTCTATTTTTTTCTGTTATTATTATTTTAAGATAAAAAATAAAGAACATGACAATCCGGCTTGGGTCTGGCCAGCCGGGTCATAGCTCGACTAAGAGAAACAAAATTGAAATTTATTTTGAAAAATTAAATCGGATTAGTTAGCATGTCCGACTGTGCCAGGCTCATGCTAACTTCACCCTCCTCTAATTTGAATAAATTTTAAAAAAATTAAATTTTTTTAAAATTTGTGTCAAATACGTAATTTTATAAATTTTAAAAGATTAATCATAAATTAAAAATCTTAAAATTTGATTACTAAATTAAAACTAGATAGTTTTAAATTTTATTTTTATAAATAATAATAATATTATTAAATTAAATTCATTTAAATCCAATTCAACTGAATTTATATAATTAAAATAATATAAGTGGAAGGTGAATTTCCACTTATCCATCTTCTGGTTGGGTAACGTAAGTAGGTTTCAAGGTGTGCTATAATTGGGCTGGAGTCTTCTAGTGGTTTCAATGCCTGAAATTGGAAGGTTGTGTTCGGACCAAAGCTTCCTGACGTGTCAGATTCATATACTCATGAGTTAAATACAAAACCAACCACAAGAAGAGTCGAAGACACCAGCTTCTGTCGGGATTGGGCGCTTTTATTATTTTCTATTTTTTTCTACATAATATATAATTAATAATTTTCACATATATTATATGTTTTAAATAATATGCACCTAAAAACAAATAGTTTTAATAAATTTGAAAGATTAAACTTTAGACTTAATCTTTCAAATTATGGTAAGATATCACTTATTTTAACCTTCATGTTTTGAAAATTTAATTAAAATATTTGACGATAAGATTTATTAACACGATAATTTAATTTAATTTTTAAATTTAACATAAATAAATTCAACTTGATTTAAATTAATAAATTATAATAATTATAATAAATTTTTAATTTAAATTAAAATTAAGTTAAATTAAGTCAAATTTTAAAATTTTAATTAATTTTTATTTCATAAATATTTGATAATGTTTATGTTTATTTTTTCGAACAAATCTCTCTTCTAATGAAAAAAAAGATTGAAAATTACTAAACCTTTCAATATTATTGTTATTGTTCGTAATTTATTAACAAAAAGAAATTTTAATAGTAGAAGTTTTTTTAAAGATCGGAAGATAAAAATATAAAAATTTAATATTAAATTAAAAATTTATAAAAAATTGAATACTATTGAATTTATTATCCTTTATAATAATATTTACTTTATTTATTCACAATTTCCATTCCTTTATGCTCTTACATTGACAAATAGAATTGACAGTTGCAAACTTTTTTTTGTTGGAAATTATTTATACACATCCCCATATTTCTATACTCTCCAAACAAAAATAAGGAAAAGAAAAGAAGAAAAAGCCACAGCCGAATGGCTACACAATAAAGCTTTCTTGTTCTTTATTGATTCGTTCCTCTTTCCATTTCTCTCTAGTTCTTTCGTTCCCTTCTCAGAGAGCCTGTTGTTGTTGTTGTTGATGGTGGTGGTGGTGGTGGTGTTGAGGAAGCCTGAAACGGACCTGAGACGCCGGTGACCGGACCGCCACGCCGTGCCAGCAAATACCACCCTTACACATCTCGTGAACGTGGATATGGTGATCCCGCGAAATTGTATACGTGGCCTTGCGCGACACGTCCCACGTCAGCGTTCCAATCAAGATTAAACCCACCACAGTACTCGACAAAACCAGCACAAACCCACAGCTGAAGCTCCGCTCACAGACCAACCCATACGCCTTGATCACCGCGATCACCGCCACGTAAATCACCGTCAGATTCGCTATCACCGCATCGGATATCGCCATCCCGCCGTCACTCTAAACCTCTCCCTCCTCTACCTCCTTTCCTCTTCAATTCCGACCCATAAACAACAAAAGACCTTAGCAGAAGTGAGGAAATCGGGTGTGTGTAGTAGAATAAGAAGCAAAAGGAGTGAGCAAGAGAGACTTTAAAAAGCTTGGTTGGTCTTGGGAATGTCGGAGTGGGTTTAGTTTAACAGAAAGAACACGCCGGTCTGTGAAAAAATAACGAAAAAGAAATGGTTTTGGTGCTCTGCCCTTTATGTTGTGCTTATCCCCCTCATCCTAGCAAACTAATAAAAGGCAAATTGCCAGCTTCAGCTCTATTAAAGAATCTAAAATTAACTCGGAGTGTATGAAATAATATTTTCAATTGATTAAAATCAATTTAAAAAAAGTTCATCATTAATTTAAGAATTTTAGAAAATTTAACATTAAATTAAAATTTTCAAAAAATTATACAACTTTTAAATTTGTCTTATTAATAATATTACTATGTATGTTAGAATTTTTAAAATAATATTGATAATGCTACGTAATATTATAACTAAGTGATCTAGGCTCATTAATTATTAATGTGATTTTAAAAAATATTTTCAAATATTAATTGAAAATATAATTTTTGTTTTAAAAATAATATTTAAATACAAATATGATATAGGAAATAAGAATAGAAATTTCTTTTATAAAAACAAAATATCTAATATAACTCTCACTCATATGGCAAGATTTAGTAATAACCTGTCTTACCTCTAAATAATTTATTTATACTTTTGTCACATATAAAAGTGTAAATTTCATACTTAGTCACACGGAACTTTTAGATATTTATCATGGGCTGCAGTTTGTTTGGATTAGGGTTTTAGATAGATTTGGGTGAAATCGTATTGTGCGGTGGCTATCAACCTCCTTGCTAGTGGTGGACAGGAACACAGTATTTCGCCTATCGTTCACCGTATTCATGAGTTTCTGAGGCGTAATTGAGTTATTCACCTACAGTTCATGAACAAAGAGGTCAATTGGTGCGCCAATTTTCTTGCAAAATATGCTCAAAACTTAAACTTTGATTCTTACACGATAATGACCCCTCTACTGGAGTTGAGCGTGCTGCTGCTACGTGACAGTGTACACAATTTTATTAGCGAATAGCCTTCGTATTATTCCGTCTAAAAAAAAAGTTATACTCAAAAGTGAGAATTCCTGTGTCACTACTTTCAGTTTTCTTTACTTCTGCTTTTTTTTAAAAATATAGTACAGTTCTTGACCTACTACGTTGATGGGACTGATCACGACGTCGTTACTTATCTGTCCATTGACATGACCCTTTTTCTGTTTTTTGAAAATGTTCATTGGCATGATTAGACCCGTCTAGTCTTTTAGCCTAATTATCAAATTTAAAAGTCGTCAAAATATATGTCTTTTCTTTTTATTTAATTATAGTAAGAAAAGGATTTGTGATTATTATTTTGAGTTAAATAGACTATAACATTTGTCCTCTGATCATTTTAAATTTTTTTATTATCTATCATCTTGTAATTTTTATTTATTTTTTAAAAATAATATAATTTTAAAGCTTTTAAATTTTAATGCAATTTTTTAATTATAAGCAAACAAAAATTAATAAAACATAACTGAATTTTTTATGTAATAGGTAAACAACAATATAAGTAGATAATAATTATTTGAAATGAATTACTATCTAATATATTTAATTATATTGAAAGTCCCACTTAAATGCAAAAATTAGAGAGGTTCAATAGTACACAGTCTTTTTCCTACTAACTAGAGACGATGTTTCCGATAGATATTATAAAATAATAATAGTACAAAATATTTATAAATAAAAATATAAAATATATATACTAATTAAAATTTTTAAATAATATCATTTAATTAAAATTTTAGAATTGGCAATTGTGAATTATTCGATAGTAAATTCTGACATTAAATACATCTACATGATTAACACAAAATTTACAAATGATTTTCTACCAATAGCTTGTGTTATTTTTGTCTTTCGTTCTTCTCTTTTCTGATAAAAGTTTATGTTTCTTATTTTGTGATTGACAATTATTTAGAAAGAGAAAGTAAGTTAGTAAAAAAAGAAAGAAAATTTTCAAACGAACTGTATTTGGAATGATTGAGGGAAGGAAAAGAGGGACTTTAACTACTACCAAATTCAATTAACTTAAGGTAGATGATAGGAGAGGCGAGAAGGGTAGGTCAGAATTATTTTGTTTAATTTTATTTTGTTAAAATCTAATATGAATTTAACATAATACATGACATTTTATATTTACCATAATATAGTTTATGTGACTTGTCACGTTAGTTTTGTTAAGGGAGTCAATAATATCAGGTCATATTTAAGAAAGATTATAAATTTAAGTATTTAATTGTCACTTTTGCAGATTCGAATTATAATTATAAAATAATACGAAGTTTATAATTTTTTTAATAATTCACCTTAATTTATACGAAAATATCCTGGCACCCACCTTACAACAACTTTGTTTTAGGAATTGCCCACGGTTTTGTGTACAGTGGACTGTCCCTTTTAGAGTTGAATTGCTTTGAATAATATTTGTTTATTTTAGCTTATTTCACTTTCAATTTATGGTCAGGGGTCCTAGTTTCATTAAATAAATGGTCCTTTAGTGCAGTTTGTTTGATGTGGTGACTTGTCACCCCTCCGTGTTACCAAATTTTCGTGACCTTTGCTCATGCGTAAAGCTGCTTCCTATCGTATTCAATGTTAATCATAGTGATGTTAGTGACCCAACTTTTGGTGCTAACCAAATAGGTAACACCATAATTAAGAGACTTCATCAGAGTTATCTCTTTTCTTTATCCCGAATGTTCATCTTTCTTTAAAGACTCTGGAATCCAACTTCTCTAGATATTTAAGCGACACCTTAGAGGTTAACCAGCCAGCTTCTGGGAAGTTTCTAGTTAACATGAGCATTATTAACCTTTTAACACGGATTGAGGATCTTTGCGGAGAGAGAGAGAGTGTGTACTTTTTAACGAATCTAGACTCGAATGGTAATAAAAATAACTAAACTGAAACCAGATTTTTTGTATCTGTTACTCTGTATCAACTTTATATTAGTTATTTTTAGCCACACTTATATAAATATGTGGCTGAAAATAACTGAGACATCTTAGGCGCAGGATATGAAACCTACATTGGTGTTGGTGATTCAAAAATTTTTTAGCCAATTGCAAATAGAATATCATGAAGTTCTTAGAGATATGTGCATCGGATTCATGTAACCAGAACGGATGGCAATTGGCAAAATCGACTCCCTTCTATTCATTTGAGCTGTACCGGAAACTAATAAATTAAGTTTTAGATTAATGGAGGATTAAGTTTGAGATTGAGAAGTAGCCTAAAGTTTAGCACGAATGATTTGAATGTTGAGATTAAAATAACGTAGTTTTAATTTATCATTTAAAAATTGAAATTAAAATAGAATTATTTAAAAAATTTAAATTAAAAATGTTATTTCATGTGATTTATAATTTAAATTTAACTAAATTTTAAATTAAAATTAAAAAAATATTTCAATGATGTCAAGTTAAATGTAACCTATTTTCGAATCATTGTCACTTTTAATATTAGTGTTTGTTGATCTAATAAATGTATATTGATAAACTCAAAATTAATAGAAAATTTTGTACTTATTGAATTTTTATTTTAATTCAAAATTTTAAGAAAATGGAATTAAAAAATTAAAAAATATGATCAATTTTAATTTTTAAAATTTATTTACAAAATTTTAAGCCGTATCTATCTTAAACTAAAGTGAATATTGGTTGTTTCAAACCTTTCATTTCTCATTTTTATTTAAAGATGTCAATCTAACCTAAGTTTAGCTTGACTTAATCCGAAATCAACCAATCAGATCTGAATTTACCGATCCACGAGTCGGACTCGTCAGGGCGGCTTGTGTCCGATCAAAAGTGACAAAACTACGATGGAATGTACCCCCCTCACTAGTACGATAAATTAAAGGCGACCGATGAAAGCCACTTTCGTCTTGATGTTATCCAATTCAATGCTCGTTAATGCTGTTTTCTATAAACAAAACAACGTACGGATGTATGGATGAGTTAATATTATAAATTATGTGATTTTAATATATTATTTGGCTAACATAATGGTAAACTTGTCTTAATTGATGATAATATTTTTTTCCTTTCTCATAAACAATTTTAGTTGATATGATCCTCCAGCAACTTGTCATTTATCTATTGATACGTTTTAAGTTTAAAATGAGTGTAATTAAACTCAGAAAAATTTATCATAAAAGTTCCCTCACACATTTTGATTCGTGTTAAACTGAACAAAATCTCTTAATTTAAATTTGTTTGAAAGTAAATTTTAATTATTAATTTCAAGTCTAACTTGAGTCCAAACACAAATTATAAAGATACTCACAAATCATAAAGAAGAAGCATTTCAAAGCAAAGTAAGAACAAAAAATTAAACGTTTATATGGGCTAGGAGTCTCAATAAAAAAAATTGTAATCATTAAAAAACTCAACGATGTGACATTTTCAATTGTTAAAATTTTGAGTATTCAACTTTTTGTTTTTGTTAATTTTCAACTTTCTGATTCGATTTATTTTAATAGCTCTTGTTGTTAAGAACAGATAAATTTATTAATTAATAAATTCTTATAAATTAAAATAAATAAATAAATTTTTATTTAACAATCTTTTTTAGTTAAATTTTAAATTATTTGATGAGTAAAGATAATTTTTTCAATTGTATTTCAAATTCTTTAATTTTATTCAATTTTTAGCCTATTTTATGACACTCTAATATCAACTGAACATTTTAAACCGTAAATCTCTTGTCTTACAAATTTAACTTAAATTCGATTTTTGACCGCTCTATCACAAAGCTATCGAGGAAAAACTCCCTTAAAGAAACCAACTCTCATTCTTTGGACCAACCTATGTGACTGAACAAAAATGGGTTCTTTTTCAAGAAAAATAGAAACTTGGGTCCATTTTTAAAACATTGAAAAAAAAGTATAATCTAAGTTCTAATAATCAATTTCTTTATCAATAAAAAGTTGTATCTTCCAATTTTTATTCCAATTTTTACTTATAATATAATTTATAAATTGCATATTTTAAAGATTATTTAATACTTTAAATTCAAACAAAAAATTCTTTTTAAATTGTGAATAAACGTTTTTTATACAATTTTGTACGAAATCTGAAGGAATCCTAGTTAACCTGGGTATTAACATTTTAACATGGATCGACGATCTTTGTGCAGAATTTGTGGTTGTCAATGAATCTAGACTCCAAATAAAGGCAATTAAAAGTACCAAACCAAGATATGAAATCTACACTGGTCTTAGTGATTCAAAGAATTGTTAGCCAATTGCAAAAAAAATTATCATGAAGTTCTTGGAGATGTGTGCATAGTTTAGAATTAATTTAAACTTTGGTTTAAATTTATAAAATTTAAAATTTGATTCAACTTTAAATTAATTTATTAAAAAAATTGAGTGTGACAAATGCTAAATTGAAGTGACAAGAGACCCTACCTTGCAAACGTTTGATCTTATCGAACCTTATCTTGAACTGTCCCTATCTCACTAATATTATAAATTATAGGCGAGCAATAAAGGTTAATTTAATCTCGATGTTATCCATATATGAACTGGTTACTTATTTATTAATGTTATCAACATATGAATATATAAATCAATTATTATTATAAATTATTTAATAAATTAAATGATAAACTTGTCTTGAGCGATAACAACAAAAATTTTCCTTTCTCGTAAACAAATTTTAGCTTAATATGAATCTTAATAAACTTATCACTTATTTATTTATATAAATTTAAAGCTCATTTAGTTCTATTTCTGTTTTTTTTTATAATTTTCAATTTTCACTTTTAGTTTTTAGTTTTTAGTTTTTAGTTTTCAATTTTTATGTTTCATTCAAATAAAAACAAAATTCTATTTAATTATTAATTTCAATGTAGTTATATTTTAATTACTGATAATAATTCTATATTACATAAAACTCAAAGTAAATAAATTTATTTTGATTTCTTATATAATATTTATTAACAAATTAGTAAGAAAATATGAATTTTTATTATAAATTAATATTTATTTTAAATATATTTTAATTACTAAATCAATTTTATTTTAAATACATTTTTTGAAGATATTTTAAATTTAATTATATCTACTAATAATTATTACATTTGATTTATTTAATTTAATTACAAAAATTAAATAAAATTATAAAGTAAAATTAAATTATTCATAATTCAGATCGG
>JAOQMM010000006.1:995330-1008898 GCA_027563515.1 Erythroxylum platyclados
TTTTCATATAACAATTTTTTCATTAAACTCAGACAATCTCTTTTAATTATATTTTAAATTCTTTAATTTTATTTAATCTTTAATCAGTTTTATAACGGTCTAATATTGAATGCATCTTTAAAATCTTAAATATCTTCTCTTATTGAATTAACTTCCGATCCAATTTTTGAAACATTGATTATTAGCAATCATTATTATTAAATAGAAAAATTTTGTTTTATAAAATAATACTTTTTATTATTTATAATATTAATAGACACCAATATCCATTATTTACCAATTGTGTCCGATACTTTAGTGATGCCAAGCTGTTACCACAAAAGGTCTGTTCAAGGGTAACCAAGAAAAAGAGTTTGGGCTTTAAGGTTAGACCCTTTTAGAGGCAAAAGAAAAATCAAGCTTAGGCCTACTTCTTAGAAGCCTGGTGATGGCATTGCTGCTTCTTGTTCTGTCTTATCTACTCATCACCACAAAAGGTTATTCCCATATTATCATATTTAAGGTTGACAAAACGTACGAGTTTGAATTCGTTGAATTTGAAGCTAACGAATTAAATTAAAGTTTAAATTAAATTAAAAAAGATATTTCGACTTATATTAAACTTTGGACGCAATATTTCCAATTTGAAATTTAATCTAAATTCGTTCAAATTTTTTTATATATATAATCAATAATTATCATTTTCGTGCATCTTTAATAGACTACTTCAGATATTATTTAAACCTAATCAAATTTAAGCTCAGATCTAAATTTGTAAAATCTTTCGTGTTCGAATCTAGCCCCACTTATTTTTTTTGTTGGATATAATATTTGACCTATAATTACACAAATATGAAAGTTTTTGTGTTGGTATGGATCACCCTCATCTAATCTTATATTTTTAAAAAAACTTTAAAAAATTACGTCATTTTTGACAAAATAATATCTTTTTGTACCTTTTTGCCTGATCGAGCAGTTCAACCCCGGTCGAATTTAGGCCTTGTTGGGTTGGCCGAGCCAATTTTGTCATTCCTAATTGTGAAATCGTATTCGCTTCCCATCAAAAGCATCATTTATTTATTTAAAGCCTATAATTCTTTTCCAAGCTCTAAAGTCATGTGTCACGTTAAAAATGAAATCATTTTTTTCGTTGGAAACCAACAAAAAGTCTTATTTAATAGAACATTTGATGGTATTCTACTTTTTCTTTTTAGAAATATGTAAGAATGAGTCAAAAGCTTGGAATTCAATACTTCGTGGGTTAATAATGCAGCTGGTGAAATTTGAAGATCAAGATCGTTTCATGATAGTCTATAATTTCTTTTTGACAAAAATCACAAGACAAACTAATTTAAGATCGGTTCAGATATGGTCTAACTTGTTCTGAATTAAGAACCGGTTCGAGTTTACTTGAACTGATTGAAATGAATTTAATTAAAATATTAAAACCAATCTGTTATAATAAAATAATTTTGTTTCGATCCTTTAAGTTTGCTTTATTACCAAACCTACGTAATTATCACGTGCCCTTTCGTTTGATGAGACACGAGTTTGTGAACACACGCAACATGCACGTTGTTTTCTAGTCAGCAAAGGATAAGAACTCTTATCACCAAGTTGGCGGAGCGAAAGCAGCCATCTGCGACCTTGGTGGATTCAATATCTGTTTGATGTTTACATTTTACAGACTCATCGTACGAAGACAGTATCAGTAGAGGCAAGACACTGACTTGATTTAATCCTCGTGAAATTGATGGTTTTCGTAAAATTAGGTACGACAATAAGTCGGGTCGAGCCAAACTTAAGTTTGAACTATACGATCCGAGTTCAGATTCAAACCAGCCGACATGAAATGTGTAATGTGTTCTTTGTAGCAGAATTTCAGTATGTCTGCATCTGATTTGTTTTATGGTTCCATGTGAAATCCTGGAGTTTCTATGCTTATGTCCTTGTCTAAGCTTATCATTCAAATACCAAACTCGCTTGGGGCTGGATCGTCTTGACCAGATTAGCATTTCATCAGTTAGGTTCTGTCGATGTTGCATCTTAATTACTATTGTCATCAGGAGATGTTTAGTCTATTATTGACTCGATTGGCCCGATCTCATGAAATGGTTTTGAACCGTTAATTTATTAAATAATTACCGATAAAAAAACGTAATAGAATATTATATATACATAAAAGTTTAGTGACTGTGTATAAACATGATAAAATAGTATACTCAAGTTCGGTTTAATCAGGTTCACAAATTAGCATGACCAAGTTCAGTTTGACCGAATTTGAATATTCTAACTTTATCATCTTTGAGTTTTACAAACTTTTTGAATTCAACTAATTATGGTAAACTTCTAGGTTCAAATGAATCGACTAAACTTCAATAGACTTGTCAAGCTTAGATGAATTTAAATTTGAATTCGAAATATTCTTTTTAGCTTTCATTTAGGTCTTAGGTAATCCGATTGGGACTAACCTATTACCAACATTAAGTAGATAACATTATGAAAGAAAGGTGATGTAAACGAATGGATCTTCAGATTGTTTACGGATGGGTTAAGATCAGCAACTTCTATTAGTATAAGTTCATCTTTTATGAGTTGATGAGTTGTGCCTGAGCCTCCTCATAAACATACACCTAACTCTAAGGACATTTCAACTTGCAGCAATATGGGAAGCCAACCAGTTTTGGTCAAAGATCATCAAAATCTTTTGGAGCAGAGTCAAACCAATCCCACCCGTTGACATTGAAGTACAAAGTACGCGTTGACTAAACAAGAGAGTTGGAGAGCTGTGTTACAACCTACCATTAATTGGTACCCTGTTGTTGGGCATATAATGACTAACTGCTGCATCAATGCCCACGCTTTAAAGTTGTTTTCTTTATATTATCCTTTTACCAAAAAGGTTACCCAAATCTTTACCTTCTTAGGGATAGTAATTTGTCAAACTAGGTCCGACCTTAAATTTTTTTAAAATTCAACTCAATTAAACAAATTATTTTATTCGAACTAACAAATTGAATCGTAAATTCGAACTTAATCAACTCCGGTTTTACCATTTTTTGTAATCCTTAATTATACACTATATGATACATAGAGACAACCTTATAGAAATTTAAATGAGGAATTTCATCAACTTCAGCACCAGATGTGGTGGTTGGACATTGTATTCATTCATAACCTGTGTGAACAATCAAATGAATCCCATCCCAATCCCATCCTGTCTATAATATTTGTAAAAAGAATTACTAACTAGCCAAAAAGAACTCTTATCTCGGCTAAATCAAACCCTATTTCGTGCATCCTTCTCCTCCATGTATTCCTCTAAAACTAAACTACTAGCTACTACTACAAATGTCATAACCAGCAAGCAAGCAAGCTTCCGTGTTCTTGGTAATAAGATCTATGAAGATTCATGATCCTTCAAGCTTACAGTTGTTGAAGCATTGCCACTACGATACTAAACGTACCCAGAAGGGCATTTGACCCTAAAAGCAGCAGGGTTAATGATGAAGCTCCACTTATGGCGGCTCCTTCATACACCATTTTACCGTCGGGCGTTGTGGTGGTGGTGGGAGTGTCTGTCTTCTGTCCTTGTGAGGATTTCTGACTGCATAAAAAAAACAAAAGCCATCAATTATTACATGACATGACGAGAATAACTTCTGTACTATACTAACATAACGGCTTGTCCTGACTTTATTGGGATTAGATGAAGAACAAACTCCCATACCACTTGCTCTGAGCAAGTAACGGCTTGTTATGGTGTAATGGTGTATGGATCTCTGTGTACTTTTTAGATACTGTCCCCTACTCTGCAGACCCCATGTGATTTTACAGCGAAAAACGTGCCTCAGCTAACAACTATCAAGGTATTAATTGTTAAATTTTTAAAATTATATAATTATTTATAAATTATATGTTTTACTTGAGATTATAAATTAAATAATAAATTCCATTTAAATAATATTCATAAAATTAATGTATCTTTATTCTTAAAGTAAGTTACTAATTAACACTACTAAACCACTCCTAATTAGAATCGATAAAATTGGTCCGACTCTCAAATTCCAACTTCAATTTTAATCCCAAGTTGATTAAATCGGACTTGAATGATTGAACGGTCCGTCCATTATAATCCCTACTTTAGAAATAACAATAAATTAAAAAAGTTGTACTTTGGCAGAGGACAGAACGGTCAGCCTAACGTTCACATTCTATAGTGTTTTAACGCTATGGTAATTATAATGATTGGTAACGGTAAAAAAAAAGGGGGTAAAACGGTAAAAAAAGTGGAAAAGATATTTTACCTGGTGTTGGGAGAGGGGCAGAAGGTAATGACATAATCTGTGGACGCACAAGTGAAGGTACTTGTCTTATCATCATACGCATAGCTATACGCGAGTGGACATGCCTTCTTGAAGATCTCGGAGTAAGAAGACGGTTTGCAAGTGTCCGGTGTAGAGTACGCACCATTACAACAGTACTCAGGCTGTCCAAACGCTTCGCAAGCGCTCTTACACGCAACACTCTGGCCGTCGGTGCTCGTGACCTTAAGGTCCGTCGGACAGGCGCCGTTAAGATCGACGACACAACCGGTGCTGGAGCAGTTCTGACCGGAGCCACCTTGAGGGGCACCTTGAGGGGTCACAGTCAAAGGCAGGTTGTAACCGTCGACAAGGCTGACGTCGAAATAATCGAGACCACCGTAGCCGTCGAGCTTGAACTCTGCGAGGGTAGCCGGAGGGGCAGCGCCCTTGCCGGAACATTCAAGAGTGCCGGAACCGCAGTCGCCGGTGAGGCAAGTGAATTTACCGGTGGTGTCTTGAGAGCAATGTGTACGACCCCACATGCGGCCGCCCCATGAAGCAGGGGCCGTGATGGTTCTGGTCTCGCCTTGTTGGAGAGCGAAGCCTGTGGTGGCGAGAGGCGACGAGTCGGCATTTGAGAGCATACCCGGCCACACTGTGTAGTCGCACTTGTTTGTTATTGTAAAGGTTGTTGATACAACTCCTGGAACCAAAAACATTGCAATGCCCAAATTATTACAATTCACAACGTTCGAATTACAGTGCGACCAACCATAAACATCACAACTTTGTCGTTAGCATTATTACCTGGAATAAGTACATAAGCAACAGAAACAGAGAACAGTTGAATCCATAACCTTAGTTGAACGGCCATTGAAGAAGAATGTGAAGAATAAGAATAAGAAGAAGAAGTTTCAGAGAACAAGTGAAGAGTAAGAATAAGAAGAAGCAGTTTCAGAGAACAGCTCCTTCCGTTTTATCAAGGACAATGAGTAGGAGAAGGTATTTATAGACATTTCTGGGGACCACAAAGCTTAGCGAGTTTTATATATTTTTTTCTTTTTTCTAATTTCATTTGGGGATAACAATGGACAGCCCCTCACTTTTTTTAAAATAATTTTAAAAAATTAAAAGTGTAATATAACTTTTATTTTTTTGTAATTGAGTCCAGATTTAAGTTGTCTAAACTCAAGTCTATCCCGAAATCCAATTTTTCTAAACACAACGATATCGTTTGCTTAGAATAGTTAAGTTTCGAGTCGTCCTGGATTTGACCCAATAAAAATACTTGAATCTAGGCTTATGAATTATCCATTATCATCCCTATTTAATTTTTTATAATTTGTTTTTTAAAAGAAGAAAATGAAATATTAATATAAACTTAGCATTTCTATAAGAGAGGAGAAGAAAGAAATTTATAATTTAATTTTTAAATATTTAAAAGCAAATAAAAGTTATTATCTATTTATTACAATAATATTTGTCTCGAGTTTTCTTTTTTAATATTGATAAAATTCATATTTGATATTTTTTAAATACGTAATAAATAAATAATCAAGTGCGTATAATATGTAAATCACTTGATTTACTCTTTCTAAAATTTTGAATTTAAGGAAAAACCTACAAGATTTAATTACACTATTTTAGTCCGTTAATTGCAATTATGAGTACTGATTTTCTTTACCTAAATGAAACATCGTTCTTTTTTCTATAATCAAATAAATCATTTTGTCCCATAAAAAGGTTAGGTAAAAAATCATGAAGTTTAGCCCACTTGATAGCTATGAGTGCGCGGTAAAAAAGTAATCCATGGGTGATATGGTCTTTGAAACTATGACCAGGACACAAGGAAAAAGACTCCAATGCATAGTTGATGTAGCGATGTAGATTGTTTCATCTTATAGTGGCACTTTAACTAATTTTTCTATTAGTTAGGTGCCTACTAATAAGATGAAGAGTTAGATTGTTAATCTCCTCACAATTTTTGTGCTTCCATCTTTTCACCATTTGTAAAAACTAATATTTTAAAAATCTAACCGATTTAATAGGAAAACTTTAAACGGGCTATTTTTCAGTTCAATTTTTAATGTTTCGATTTGATTTAGTTTAATAATTTTGTTGTTAAAATGATCAGTTTATTATTTAATCGTCAATTTTTGTAAATTAATAAGTTTTATAAATCAACTTATTTTTATTTAACAATTCATTTTTAAAATTAAATCTTAAATTTTTTATAAGTAATCTTTTTTAATTATTTTTAAATTCTTTAAATTTATTCAATCTTTAACCGGTTTTGTGACGGTTTAATATTAGTTAAACCTTAAATTTCTTAACTAATCAGCTTACTTTTCGGTCCGATTTTAAAAATATTGGTAAAAATATTAAATCATAATATTTGATTTCAAAATTGTTAAAAAATAAAAAAATATTACCATCCAAATATGTATAGGGTGGCCCAAAATCAATCCAATTTTTTTTCGAATCAAACAATTTGAAGAGCAACTCGAAGCTTGATTAAGTCGAAGATTAAAGCAAAGTCATTTTAATTATATTTAATAAAATAATAATATTTTAGTCAATTGTTTCTTTAAAAGTGAAACAAAGTAATATTATTTTATTCAAATTATTCCACCCCTAAGCCTAACTCTTGTAAACTAGCACTTGACTCCAGCGACTTCAAATTGGATCAAATGAACCAAAATTGTCATCTTTATTTGGCATTGATTTTGGAAACATTTATAGGGATTCAAAAGCGGGTTTACACAAAAGAAAAAAAAAAGTTTTGAGGTGTATCGTTTAAGAAAAGCTTTTTTTTTACTTAAACTCTAAAAAACTATAGATTTGTAGCTTTAATTTATAATTTACATATCATGTGACTCATTTAGAAATAGTTTCTCTATTTGTTAAAAGTAAGGCTGTCTATTATTAGATTTTTGCAAATCTCATGTATCAGCGGGATTCACATTGAGTATTATTGTTGTAGTTAATAATCTTAATTTGTTGTCCTTTATACTTAATTATATATTAATTAAATAATTTTATTTATAATTATCAATTTCCCAATTACTTTAATCGTATAATTTGACCATAAGTTTTTTGAGCAACAATTTCAATCAAAGCATAACTTTTTGAAGGCTTTAGCTTTATCTAAACATCAATGGTAAGTCACCAACACAGCAACACTTACTCTAAAGGTCAAGATTTAGGAGAATATGGTTGA
Organism: Erythroxylum platyclados; assembly: GCA_027563515.1. Taxonomy (NCBI): domain Eukaryota; kingdom Viridiplantae; phylum Streptophyta; class Magnoliopsida; order Malpighiales; family Erythroxylaceae; genus Erythroxylum; species Erythroxylum platyclados. The sequence goes on from JAOQMM010000006.1 coordinate 1,002,837, forward strand.
ACTTTTTTGTCAACCTCGAGTCAGCTTGGAGATAATTATTAATTAATGATAATTAATTATGATTATAATCCAAGAAGAGATATGCAATATAACCCAAAAAAATGCTAAACATTTTGTTAATAAAAAATTCTCAAATGCCTCAAAACGGTTGAATTTAATTTTTTTGAGCATTATTCAAATATTTTTAAGCGTTAAAATTGAATTTATTTTGTATTAATGGTGTAAAAAATTATTCATGTTAAATTAAATTTATTTAAAAATACCTAATTTACCAATTATTATTTAATATAGAAAATTTAAATGTGTTAAATTATAGTTTATTGGACTCTAGTGTATCATTTTCATTTGGCCACCAACCATTTTAAACTTCAACACCTACTGCATTGAAACTGTATTGTAAAAATGAATATTCAAACCAATGTAATATTCAAATATCGAACCGATTTGGTTAGTTTAATAGTAAAAACTTTAAATAGACTAATTTTTCGGTTCAGTTTTTAACTTCCTACTTTAATTTACTTTAATAATCTTTGTTGTTAAAAGTCAATCAGTTTATTAATTAATATGCTAATTTTCATAAAATAATTAATTTTTATAAATGAAAATAAACTAATTAATTTGCATTTAATAATCTCATTTTTCAAATAAATTTTAAATTTTATAGGTAAAGACAGTTTTCTTTAATCATTTTTAAATTCTTTAATTTTGTTTAATCCTGGTTTTATGATCTTCTAACATCGATTGAACATTTTTAACTTTAAATCTCTTGTTTTATTGGTCTAACTTCCGGTTCAATTTTTAAAACATTAATAATTTCAAACAATATCAAAAATGAGATTCACACGATAAATGCAATATCAAGAAGACTATCATTAAACTTTATTAAATATCACAAACTGGAAATATTTTATAATTTGGACTACAAATTTTCAATTTAGCCCACTATATTTAATAATTTAGGATCAGTCTTCACAGAGACAAAAGCAAAATATAATTTTTTATTTAAGTTTTCTTGTTTGAAGGAATAAGAAAAGTTTGGTGCTCTACACCCACCTGATGACTCGAACGAGGTCAATTACCGCTTCTGGCCTTTCACATTTCGTAATGATTCTTGAATACATTTAAGCAATTGCGCACGCACACCTACTAATGGATAATGAAGAAAATGAAGAGTGACTCTCCTTTGGTTACTTTTTATTTTTTTTTAAATTTTTTAATATGAGTGGAACCTCAAATTATTATTATTATATTTAGTACACACTAATCATGTATTCTAAATCAATTAATTTATTATAAATGATAATATGTCTGATTAGATTTGTATCAGCACATAATATTGACTTTGATCTTTTTTTTTTCAATCCAAATTTTATTTGAACTTCGGTCAAGTTTAAGTACCTTGAGATCCAATTAAGGTAATATTAGTTCGTATCCGATCAAGTTATCTCAAATTTAAAATTCAATCAACTCGAGCTTGTTTGAACTAATATATATTTAACTAGTTAATAATTTAAATTTAAGTGTCAAATTTAATTTAAATATAATTGCAAATTTTAATATATTTCGATTCTTAACCAATTATTTATTTTAAAATTGAAGTGAATTGGAACTCTTCAATAGTGACTTCAAGAAGCAACCTTTTGGATTGGAGAGACGTCAAGAAGAGTTAATTTCACCATTAAGACCACGAGAGCAACTTAGTTCGCTTTTTTGCCAAAGGACTCGATACTTCTTTTAGGCTATGTCTAGTTGGACGTAAGGTTTTTAATGTAATGGAATGTAAATGGATGTAATATTAGAAAATTGTTGTTTGAGAGGGATAGAAGGGTTCATTATATAATATAGTGAAATGTTATTTGAAAGAAGGGTTTATAATGTAATATAGTGAAAAGTTGTTTATCATTTTACATTATATCCTAAACCCCCCAATCGGAGTTTTTCATTTTTATTGGTTAGGATGGAATGTGATGTAATATGAAACCCTTATCTTCCATCTCATTCAATTCTATTTCATTATAAATCCTCATCTCAAATGATGTAATAATATTATATTATATTTCATTCCATTAATAAACCCCCAACTAAACATAGTGTTAAGATATATGCTATATATTTCATTAATTAATTTTGGCTTTTTTAGATAATTGAACATTTAACATAATGATCTGATGTTTAACATCTAAATTGGATTTCTATATATTCTGCTATATCTTCGAAAATCTTATAGAGTTGGAACTATATCTTGAGAAATTTACACTGGATTTAATTGGGCATTGGACCATAGTTTGTGGTGTGATAAAACAAGACTTTTTCTTTGATTTGGATTTGGGGACCAAGTGGTTTGGATATGACAGAATTCTATGCAAAGAAGAATTCCTTTAGATAACAATTGAATGGAAAATCACAGGAGCTAATTAGGAGGTTTGGTATGTGCATGACTCTTTACCCTAGAGTTTTTCCTGTTTGGTTTGATGCATGATTTCTGGGTTGTTTTGTTGAACATGGCATGTGAGTCTTCAGCCGTGGGTGTTGATTGGATGGAAAGGGCTGCTGGGTTGACTTCACGTTGATGCTTAATCCATCTTATTCCCATGTGTGTGCGCGTGACTTTGGTGGTAGGTTTGCTGAAAGGTATCACAAGAAATTCCAAGAGGTGGTGTGCGTGACTTCGATGGTTTTTCTGTTTTTGTTGGCTGCACATTTTGGTAAATCACGGCTTGTACTCTCTTGATTTGACCAAATATTAAGGGCTATCCTGTTGTTGATTGGGAAGTTTCGACGACTGGTTTTTCTGGTGTTTGTGTGTTTCTTTGGTGGTTGTTTTTACTGTCGATGAAGTGATTGGGGAGCTGCATTTTTCTCCATCAGGTGGACAATTTTCAGATTTATTTCAAAGGAGCTGAACCTATCGAGAAATTCTTCTTTTCTATCTCAAGTGTTTTCTATTTTTGTTCTTAGTTATTTTAATAACTTGAGTTGTTCGTTAATTATTCATTTATAGTTCTTTAGTTAAAAGATTGTTGAGAAAAATCCTCTGTTAAGGTTAACACCAGTTGTTTGCATTATTGGGTGTGAAAATCTTTCACGGGAAGTGAAGTTGAGGGATATTCTCAAGGGTTGAATGGTGTCGGCTCAGTAAAAGTCTTGGGTAAATCTATTGTACTTCGGTGAAAGTGATTAAGTTAGGTGACGGCTCCGCAAAAATAGGCAAGATGTGCCGAACTGCATTAACAAATTTCTGTTGTTAATTTGTTATTTCGTTTTTGATTGTCTTCATTTTTGTTTGTGCTAGAGACGACCACAGAAAAATGGGAAAGCTTGCGAAACTACACCCCCTCGCGGTTTTTTAAATTGGTATCAAAACAGGTCACCAAATCAGAACTCAATACAACAAGTTGGTGCACATCCGAGTTTTACAAACATGACTACAAGAGAGGGTGCATCGATCACTAGGCCACCACTGTTGAATGGCTTTAACTATCCTGCATGGAAATCACAAATGAGAGTTTTCATCCAGGCTCAAGGTACAAAAGCTTGGCATTTGGTAGTACATGGGTAGACACATCCGATGATTACTAACGATAAAGGAGAGACAGTTTTAAAAGATCCATCTGAATGGACAAGAGCTAAAGAAGAGAGAGCACTTAGAAACTCACAAGCAATGCATGCAATTTTTCAACACTGTTGATAAAGGACGCTTCTCAATGATATCGGCCTGTGAGTCGGCTAAAGAAGTGTGGGATACTTTGCAGACTATTCATGAAGGGTCCAAATCTGTGATAGTGTCAAAGCTTCAAATGTTAGCTGTAAGGTTTGAAGAACTGAAGATGAATGAAAATGAGACTATTAGGGATTTTTATGAAAGATTGCGTGATATGGCCAATCAGGCACATCAACTCGGGAAGAAATATTCTAATATAAAACTAGTCACGAAGACGTTGAGATCACTACCTCCGAGGTTAATTCCAAAAATTGCAGCAATCGAGGAACCTCATGACATCAATGATTTGTCATTGGATAAGGTAATTCGAATCCTGACTAATTTTGAGATGAATCTCTTAAGTGGTAAACAAGAAAGGAGCAAAGGATTAGCATTACAGGTTGAAACTAGAAAAGGTATAAATAATGTAGAAGATGAATCTGACGAGAATGAGGATATTGAGCTATTAACACGAGAGTTCAATAAGTGACTGAAGAGAGTGAAAAAGGACAGACCCGACTTTAGGCAAAACCGCAGGAGCTCATCGAACAACAACTTCAAACAACAAGCCAAAATTCAAAAAGGAGAAAGAAAGGTAAAGAGAATTCAATGCCATGAGTGTCAAGGCTTCAGGCATGTTCAAGCGGAGTGTGCTAACACGTTGAAGAAGAGAAAAGAGAAATCTTATACGAGCACTTGGAGTGAGAATGAATCCAGAAGTGAATATGACAATGAAGAAGTTGTGAATAGTACTAAGTTAGTTACTTTGTACAACAAAAGTCCAGTTACTTGCTTAACAGTAACTGAGAAGAAAGTAACCAATGAAGAGAAAGTGAGTAAACCAAAAAATTCCGGGAAAAACATAGAGGATTCAGCTCAAAGCTCAATTTCAGATTATGACAATGATGAAAGTGGTTCACATGATAAAAAGGAGAATATTTACGAAGGTTACGAATTAATGTACGAAAAATAGGTGAAAACATGTAAAATGAATGAAAGTTTGAAGGAAGAAAACTTAACTATAAAGAATACTATTCAAGTTTTAGAGAAGAAATTGATGTCAACATTAGACGAGCTTGGTAAAGCTAGACTAAAACTATTCAGTACCGAAAAGGGATTGAGAATGTTAAATGGAAGTACAGAAAAGTTAGAAAAATTGTTGGAAATCGGTAAAGTTAAAGGAGATCTTCAAGGTATTCGCTACAAAGGTGAATGTTCGAAAGTGAATGATGAAAAAACTGATGCATCCAGATTTGTCCAAGAAGAAACCTCGAGGAAGAATCGAAGGTTTATACCTACATGTCATTTTTGTGAAGTTATAGGACAAATAAGATCGAAATGTTACAAGTTGTTACAAATGATGTTTCAAAAGGGTCAAAACTGAAAAACGATACACTCTACGTTAAATTTCCAGCAACAGAAATCCATGGTATCGAAGCACTCTTGGATTTGAAAGGGTTAATTACAAGCACAAAGACGTAGTGAAGGAAAAACAAGAAATTGTACAGATTCACAGTTAGTTATTGTTTTTAAAAAAACTGGTCAGACAGAGGATAAGTCAGTTACTTCAGAAGAAGAAACTGATGACAGAGATAATATGACTGGTAATAAGGTCAGGTTTTAATTTTTTTAGAGGTAGAGGGATTGTGTGCTTTACATTTCTGAAGTATTTTTTTGTTTTTAAAAAAAGAAAGAAAACGAAATGTAAAAAAAAAAAGGGATTTGTCTTCTTTAGTTTTTATGTTGCCACTATCGTCCTATCTTTTTAGTAGTTTCCATTTTGGCTTCTATTTGGCTCCACCAAAGATCCATCCTTATACTCATCAAGCTTCAGCTCTCTCATAAATTGGGCATCATTTTGGACTTATCTCTTAGGTATCTCTCTCTCTCTCTACACAGGCAACACTCATCTTCATTTGCTTGGGTTTATGAATTTGATTAGTCTTATGAAGATGGAATTGAAGTAATGATATCTTGGCATGTGTATGATTCTTTCGTTGCACCTATTGTTGATTTTATGCTTCTTTATTCGCTAAAATTGATCACGTCAAAGGCATTCTTCATTTTGATATTGTTTTGTCCCAAGGGGGAGACATCATATTAGTTTTGGTGACTGTTCAATTCAGGAGGAGATTTCCAAGTATATGTGCGACTATTCGTCTTGTTTTTTTAGCATCTTTTGTCCCAAAGGAGGAAAATTTTGGATGATTGGGATTTTGGAACTTGATGTTGGATTTGGGGGGGGGGGGGGAGTATTTGTGATATGAAGTTTGAATTTTATACTTATATGTCCAATTATGTTATTCAGAGGAATTTTCAAATTTTTTAAAAAAAATGCCAAAAAGAGATAGATTTTTAATAT
>JAOQMM010000006.1:1009335-1019474 GCA_027563515.1 Erythroxylum platyclados
CCGATCTGGGGGAGTATTTGTGATATGAATTGTGAATTTGATACTTATATGTCCAATTATGTTATTCAGAGGAAGTTTCATATTTGTGACAAACAATGCCAAAAAGAGAGAGATTGTTAAGATATATGCTATACATCTTATTAAGTAATTTTGGCATTTTTAGATAATTGGACATCTAAGATAATGATCTAATGTTTAACATCTAAATTAGATTTCTATATATTCTACTATATCTTGGAAAATTGTATAGAGTTAGAACTTTATCTTGAGAAATTTACATTGGATTTAATTGGGCATTGGACCATGGTTTGTGGTGTGATAAAACAAGACTTTTTCTTTGATTTGGATTCAGGGATCAAGTGGTTTGGATATGACAGAATTCTATGCAAAGAAGAATTCCTTTAGATAACAATTGAATGGAAAATCACATGAGCTGATTAGGAGGTTTGGTGTGTGCGTGACTCTTTACCCTAGAGTTTTTCCTGTTTTGGTTTGATGCATGACTTTTGGGTTGTTTTGTTGAACATTGCATGTGAGTCTTCAGCCGTGGGTGTTGATTGGATGGAAAGGGTTGCTTGGTTGACTTCACGTTGATGCTTAATCCATCTTATTCCCATGTGTGTGAGCATGACTTTGGTGGTAGGTTTGCTGAAGAGTATCGCGAGAAATTCCAAAGAGGTGGTGTGCGTGACTTCAGTGGTTTTTCTGTTTTTGTTGACTGCACATTTTGGTGAATCACGGCTTGTACTATCTTGATTTTGAACAAATATTGAGGGTTGCCCTGGTTGTTAATTGGGAAGTTTCGACTGCTGGTTTTTCTGGTGTTTGTGCGTTTCTTTGGTAGCTATTTTTACTGTCGATGAAGTGATTGGGGAGCTGCGTTTTTCTCCAATAGGTGGACAATTTTTAGATCTATTTCGGAGGAGCTGAAACCTATCGGGAAGTATTTCTTTTCTATCTCAAGTGTTTTCTGTTTTTGTTCTTAGTTATTTTAATCACTTGAGTTGTTCGTTAATTATTCATTTATCGTTCTTTAGTTAAAAGATTGTTGAGAAAAATCCTCTGTTGAGGTTAACACAAGTCGATCGTGTTATTGGGTGTGAAAATCCTTCACGGGAAGTGAGATTGAGGGATAGTGTCAAGGGTTGAGTGGTGTCGGCTCAGTAAAGCCTTAGGTAAATCTATTGTATTTCGGTGAAAGTGATTAAGATGGGTAAGGGCCTCACAGGCGTAGACAAAGTGTGCTGAACTGCGTTAACAAATATCTAAGGTTAATTTATTATTTCGTTTTTGATTGTCTTTATTTGTATTTATGCTAGAGACGACCATGAAAAATCGGAAAGTTTGCAAAACTATGCCCCCCTCACGGTTTTTTCACACAGCCTTACATACTTCACAGGTCAAAACCTTGTAATCAGAATCATTCGTCGATTGACCGGTCAGTGCAATTGGGTAGTAAAGTCTAAACAGAACTTCCCAAATAAACAATCCACTGGCCTGTATACACTGTACAAAGTTCCAGGAAGAACAAGTTAAAGTTGGCTTTCGATATTCATGATCCTTAGATTTTTCTAAAGGATACTGTGTTGCAAAAAAAAAAAGAATTATATTTTTTTTATAAGTGATAATTTATGAAAAGATTAAATTAAAGTTTAAATTATACGTTTGTAAAATTTTTTAAAAAATAAACGTATTAAAATATTTAAATTAAAATTTAACTATTCTTAAGTATATAGAACTATTCAGAATTTTGGAAAATATCGTATACAACAATTACATCACTACTAAATCAAGCTGCTTAATTAAGCTGCCCAACTTGAAGATATGTTGACCAACATACTTTCTGATATTTCCAGCCGGAAGATCAATCTTAATAAAAATATTAAAATACAATCTAACTTTTTTTTCTGAATATATAAAAGTACCCAAAATCCTGAAAAATATCTTGTACCCACATGATTAATTAGCAGAAATTGCTGAATGAAAGTGTCTGATTAATAAACAGGACAAAACTGCGCTACTGCAGAGATTAGAGGTTAGACAACAGTTTTCCTGTAATCTCGGAGCCACCAGGTTAGACTGCTACTAGTTAGCTGTTAGACAATTTGGTATGACGACGGCGGTTAGGGTAAAGTAAAGGCCAATTGGGCTTGGAAGTCCAGTATGTCGCATATTATTGGGCAATGCGTCACTTCATACCGCATTCAGTCGTAGGAATTGGCGGCCTTAACTCTTAAGATGAGAGAGCGGTCGGTATTGAAATTTGTTTGGGTCAAGTAACGTGTTATTTATTAATTTAATAATCTCTACAGGGAAATCAGAAATTCAGATATATTAAAATTTTTAAATACTAATCAACGCATTCCGTTCAGACGATGCAGCCTTTTCTTTATAATTTTTATAAATAACTTGTTTTTGTAATTTAAATACGGAACCTTATAATTATAAAAAAGAGTAATTTTTATTGGTTGTCTTAAAGCTTTCCTTTTAAACTATTTTTGTTAATTTATTAACTAATTTATTTAAAATATATAATCTACAAATTAGTGTAAAAGATATACAATTTTTTCTAAGAAACTCTATAATTTTTAATTATTAAAAATGTCAAGAAAAATTTATTAACTTTATTAGAGTAATATAAACTTTATATATAAACTAATCAAATGTTATTAACCCAACTCAAGTCCTAAATTTGACTTGAACTAATTAATTTTGAATTAAATTAATAATTTAAGAATATAATAATAAATTATTAGTTGATATCAAATTTAATTATTTTAATTCGAATTTAAGAGTTAAATTATATCATCATCTAAGCAGTATTCTATTTATCCACATGTAATATTTATGTATGTATTTCTTCATTATTTTTTAATTAAAGTATGAGAAGATAATTTTATAAAAATTAAAAAATTACAATAAATTATTTTAGTTCACATGTAATATTTATATATGTATTTCATCATTATTTTTAATTAAAGTATGAGAAATAATTTTTTTAAATACAAATTTTAAATTTATGGGAAACTCCAAGTCTTTTACCATAAAAATTATTACATATACCATACAACTTTATGTGGTGTCAATCCGAAAATAATGATTTTCTCTTTATATTTTTATTAATGTAAAGCAGGCCAGTTAGTCCTATTAGATGTATACGTATAAAGAGATAATGTCAAGCAAGTGAGTGAAAAAAGGTCGATTCAAGTTGGGAATATCTATTTTTTTCCTCCTGATTTTCTCTTTTGTTTTTATTCTTTGGGCACATTTGTTTGTTGTATTCTTGAGCATATTTTAATATTTAAAATTTTCTAATCTCTTAAGAATTTTTTAACTTACTTTCAAATTTTTTAAAGTTTTTAAAACTTCTTGAAGTAAATAAGGTTAAAATATTATTTTTAATAATAGAATATGTTCACTAAATATCACGTAAAGTGAAAAGTCTCATGTACTGATTATATTGACTTTTTAACACTAAATATTACAAAAATATTTATTTATTGATTAAATCTGCAAAATCTAACGTTTTAAATTGATTTGTTGAAGTTTTAAAAAGTTAGTCACCTAATTAAAAATTTTAAAAATTTGGATACTAAATTTGAAATTTTCAAAAAAATTAAATATTTTAGAATTAATTATTTTTATTTTAGTTTCAATATAATATACATATGTATGTATTATTACTATTATTTATGGTTCGGTGTTGAATTGACATCGTCAAAGAGGTCAGTGTCCACTTTGTCTCCATAGCAAAAAACCATTTTGTATACGACTATCTCCGTTTTCTGCTAAACATTAATGGCTGATTAGGGTCAAGGATGGACTATTAAATATGGGCAAAAGTCGCATATAAATAATATTAAAAGTACGAGTGCATGACCAAGAGGTCAAGAACTTGGTTCCACGTGTTTTTAACTCTGTTTCAAAGTTCGATATAATTAAGGATGGTAAAAAGTTAGGCCATATTGGACCAACGTCCAATGTTTTGAATTTGAAGCACAGTCGAACTTGAGTTTGTTTAAGCTATCGGTGTAATATCAATCAATTTTAATTGAACTAATTTTATATGTAAGGCTTCAAGTATATATGTAAATAACAAAATAGCTTGGATTCAGCCTAAAATCAACAAGTTTGATTTTATCAAAATTAAACTTGATTATTTAAATTTGACTAAATTTAACTAATTAAAATTCGACTTCAAATTTAAGTATTTATATTTGATCAAATTCAAACTTAAACTATTGATTTAAGTTATTTTTAATAGGTAGTAATAATAAAAAAAGTCTAATCCAACTATTCGAACCGAGTTAATCAAGTTTCGACCCAACTCGAACAAAAAATATCTAACATGAAATCTAAAAGTTTCACATAAAAAATTTTAAAAAATTTAATCGATCTGATTGAACTTTGAGCTGTCAGGATCGATTGGTCTCGGGCTCAAGGATGTAAGTCCTATCTTTCCTATTATTGGGATGAATTACTCTTTATTTTGTGTTTCTTGCTGAAGCAGCACACAATGGTTTCTTGATTACTGAAGTAGCCGGCAGCTAACTTATTCAATGCATCTCTTCTTTTGGGGGTCTTATCCCTTTGTCCCCTATCCAAGAATTTATATATGTCTTTTGTGGGGGTCAAATTGTGTTGAGGAGTCCGTTACGGAACATGACAATCCATTTTGGCCCAACTTATTTTTATTCTTATAAAAGTGGCTAATTTATAATTATCATAATTAAATACACCATTTTCCCTAATAAGAATGGCAGCAAAGCAAAATTAAATCCTTTTATTACCTAATATAACCAATCATTAAAAATTCAGCCGATCGATTAGTTTAATCGTAAAAATTTTAAATTAATTAATTTTTTAGTTTGATTTACTTTAATAGCTTTTATAATTTAGAACCAATCAGTTTATTAATTAATGAATTAATTTTGTAAATACATTCTCTTTCAATTATATTTAAAAACTTTAATTTTATTTAATTTTTAACTAATTTTATGACGGTATAACATCTTCTTTAACTGATTAACTTTTAATCTAATTTTTAAAATATTGAATATAACACAACTTGATATCTCATTGCGTTTAATGACAGTCAAGATAAGCAAAAGATTGTCAAACGTGTGGCATATCCAAGTAAGCTAGATAAGGACACTTGCATTCCCCTTTTGACCTTCTCACTAAGCGCAGTTAAAGCTCTAGATTCTATGAAGGTTTATCACGTGTTTTAGTTAATAAATAATTAAAAATTTACAAGTGGAATGATAAAAAAAATCAATATGACAATGAAGTGACTTATTTGTGACAAATAAGATTCATAATTTTTAATGTTAAAATTTGAAGATATAATATAAAAGATAAAAGAATCCTTTTTATATTTTAAGAAATTTTTTAAAAAAATTTAATGTTTAAATTTTTTGTTTTTTGATTTTATTTTAAAAAATTATAATAAAATTTTATTAAAATAATAATAAAAATAAATAATGAACATCACACACGAATAAATTAAATTCTACTTACGTAATTTTCTAACTCAACTCTTAGGCTTAACATGAACTAATTGAATTTAATTTAAAATTATAATTTATTACAATTATCTTAAATTATGATTAATGTTGAATTTAATTAATTTAGATTAGATTTAAAAATTAGATTAAATTATCATATTCATCTTTTATCCTTACCGTTTAATGAAAGTGTAAGACAAAGAGTTTCTTTTTTAATTAAAATGAAGATAGAATTTTCTTAATAATTTTAAATTTTATTATTTTTAATTATTTAAATCATAAAAAAGTCCGTGCCTTTTATTATTTTAATTATATAAAAATCCAATTTATTCTCAGAAACTATAGTCTTAGACATGGTTGGACCTTACCTAGTTGAAACACATTGTCTTCTTGACTAGGTTAGGTTCATGCTATTCCACGTAAGATCTCTTGGCTGCTTCCTACAAAGGCTGCATTTTCTTACGAGGACATGACAGATTCTGTTCATCTTCACTGGATTGCCAGAAATTTTGAAGTTTAGGTTATTTAATTCAACGGAGCAATTTGAAAAGAACAACTCAAATTGTTACGTGTGATGGATGTTGAGAGTGACTAAACAAAAGCAGAGAACAAAATCAGGTATCTATACCATTATTATAAATACGTGCACTCAAATAAGAATCACATAGATAGGAATATGATCCCAAGTCCAAAAGAATGTAAATTGAAAGATTCAATTTCTAAGTTATAGATTGTGGGATATATTGTAAAATTGAGAAAAGAATGATAATATGGGTTTAGTTTTAAATAACTTATCAGAGCTCGATCTAAAATTTAATTGAGTTCGAATCATTTGGGTAGCTCTAAGATTACATTATTTTAGGAAGAATATTTAGATTGTTCAAATCAATTTTTAAATTTAAATCTAATTAAAAATCAAATCAATTTAATTCTAATTTATTGACTTCGAATTAAGTTAAACTTTCCAAACTTAGCTATAAGGTTAATGTCTTAAGTTAAACTTCCCAAACTTAGCTATAAGGTTAATGTCTCTTTTTAAAAAATTTTGTTAATTGTCTATTAAAAATACATTCAACATAATAAAAACAACCCAAAAGAAGTTTTGCAAAAATACAAGGTTTGAAAAGATCTAAAAATATGCAGTTTTATTTAATTGACAGAAAAAACACAACTCAAAACAAATTTTGTTGAAATGCAAAGTTTAGAAAAGTATAAGAAATTAAGAATACTCAGCTTTATTTAATTAGGAGAAAAAAAAGACTAATATTCATAATGATTGTTGGGAGCCCATTGATGTTGTGCATCGTAAATCTCGTAGGCCCAATCTTGTTGTTGATAAAATTAGTAATCAAAAATCATTTTCCCCTGCCGGGATTTGAACCCGGATTTCTTCTAAGTAGAAATTGCCAGTGTGCTACAGGGGATGTTGCTGCCATAACACCTTGTTAACTTTTTCTTATCTTAAAGTAGTAATGGCCGGCTGGATAAACTCAAGCCCAAGTCTAATTAAATCCGAACCCAATTGGATTTTGGGCTATTATAGTTTGGGCCCGATTTGATATGAGTTTGTTAGGTCCAAACCCAGTATTTTTTAAAGAAAATTTAAATTTGAATTTGACCAAAAACGTTATCAACTTAAATTTTGAATAGTTTGTGTTCCAAATTATTTATCAAATGGAATTAAAATTTCAAATGAAAGATTTCTTCACCTTTTGAGTCAGGATTTCTGAAATATAGAAACTGTTTATGTTGTGGAAGATAAGGGAAAATACAATAGATGGCTCAAAAGGAGTGGCTCATATGGTGTTGATCACTAGTTTGTTACTTTCCCGAAAAGAAGATATCGTAACAACTAATTAGTTCTTCACGTTGATTAGTCTCAGTACTTCGAAAACTTTTATGATCAGATTATATATGATCGGATTCGTTGGTAATGAAACCAACAAGGTATTAGGCCAATCGATGCATTTTTACATCCAACAGCTTCGGATTGAAGTATATAAGTTAAAAGACTCGATGTCGCAAGTCATTGGAGCTTATTTCTATAGCAGATGTTTAAACCAAATGATATGTAGTTGGGACCTGAGAAATGGGAGAGAAAAGCCATATAAATGGTTCAATATGATTCAATATGTAATGTGCCTTATAGGGGTATGTACATGAAGATGAGACTTTAATGAAAGAATATATACATAAAAAATATATTGAACTCACTAGGGAAGCAAAATGCCATTAAATGGAATCAATCAAAAAGGCTCTTTGATGAGGAGTTCAGGACATCGGTATCATCAATAGATATAGCCTTGGGATGTTCTGAGATTGCTGGGGAGTTTCCACTGCTCCTGCTCAATGCCCATACTTTCCTTCTCCTCCCAATGGCAAACTCCTGAGTTTTGCTTATGCCCGGAACCTGCCGCTTCCAGTTTACCTTGTTTAACATGTCTTTATCTTCCTGAGAAAGGTGGGTGCTGTAGTTTTTCAGGGATAAAAGCCGATGCATTTTGGCGGGGAAGAGTAGTCCCTTGGTTGCTGAAGATTGAGCAGGTACAGGATTGAATCCGAAATCTCTGTTTCTGACTAAGTTTATCAAACGATGAAGCCACGTGATCAGTTCGAGAATGTATTCATCGGTTTTCTGTTTATTAGCATGATAAAGTGTCTGGAGGCGGATCAGGTTACTCGTTGCACCTGAACTCTTGTTGAATTCATTTCTGCAAAATAGCATAAAAAACTTTCAGGATCATCCTGGCGACAATCTTCGTTCTGCGTATCACTATACAGAGAGATAATGCATAAACGTGCAAGTACTGAAAGAAGAGCTTGACTGACCCAGTGTTTGCCCATTCTCCAACCCATCCAAATCCCTGATGTGCCCTGTTGTCAATTGTAACAGCTAGTAAGGAGCAAACATCAAAAGAAAATAAAAATGAAAGAGCAAAAAAAAAAAGACCTGGTATTCACAATCTGGAGCATACTAAATGTTAAGAAGTACAGAAAGAACAATCAATTAGAAATTAAAACACAGACTGAACCTACTTGGTCGTGTTGGCAACAACCGGTACTAGCCACTGTAGGGTCTTTTCCATTTCAGCTTTTACTTGAGCTATGGTGAGCTGCATTTGTAGAAAAACAAGCAAGTTGCAACATTACAAATCAGTTAGATGACCAAAAAAACACTGGCTCTTAAGGAGTGATTCTGATTGATAATTTAACAATGTCAAAACAACCTCTTCCTTGACATCAACCCTTAGTATGCGGGATCGAAGAGCTTTCTTAACACTAGCAGGCAATCCATTATATAGAGTGTCCCTTATATTTGGAGGAAGCGAGGTTGGCCGAGATGCCTGAAAGCATATTTTATTTATAAAAGTATGTTACAACTTTAAATAGGAAAAGTTGGACTCATTCAAAGACTGAACTGCTAAAGAATGACAAATTCACTTACAATATTATCTATCTGGTTGATTACATTAGCATAGTGCAATGCAAGACCAGCAGGGCCTAACTTTTGAGGATTCTTGTTGGCTTCCTCGCTAGCCAATGTAGCACCTGCATGAGTTCATCAAGCTTAAAGGATTTATAACGTAAGGCATGCTTTAAATCTGGCAAAAGAAGTATTTTCCTTGTTATATGTCAGCAGGACATTATAATCAAGATCCTAGCATGTTTTTGTTCGGGTTGACAAAGTGAGAATAGATCAGCTATCATGCTTGTTGCTTCAAATTGAAATAGGTTCCTTTTAGTTTTTGTTAACCTCAATCCTTTCACAAATAAAGCAGTTCATTATTAATTAAACACACTTCAATTAGATCCTTTAAGCCGAAGAAAGGACAACAGATTATATCATGCATTTCCAATTCAAGCAGATCGACACATTCACCATATTCATGAAAAGCTCATCTGCTAAGATATAGGAAATTTAGAGCAAAAGCACAGAATTTCTACCATTATTTCCAAATGCCTCCAATATAGCTTGATGTAAATAGGTAACAACGTCAACAAGCTTCTCCATGATCTGTGGAACACCACAAAAATAGTATATGATTGGGATGTGCAATTATGATGATTCTTACAACTAAAAACTAAGTTGCCTACATGAAAGTATCAGATGAAGATAGAAACAAAATCAAGACAAAAAGGAAAATATGCCACTAAGATTTTTGTTTGTCTGAGACAAGAGGATGACACATTTCCTTGATGAGGGCCTAAGAGATGCTGGTGCAATTTTTTCAGCAGATAAAAACCGAGGTTCATAATAGTGTACCTCCTCCAAATTTTTTGACCAAAGAGATTTCTTTTTCAAACTCCTTACAAGCTTCCTTTGTTCTTTTAGCTCACTTTGAAAAACAGTGAGACTTTCTCCTACAATTGCAAAGAAAATGGCTTGTTAATACGTACTGCTCCACTTTAGTTAACAGCTGTCAAGCAGCTATTGAACATGAAGCACGTAAACAAAGAATACTTACACAAGCATTTGTAGAAGATGGCTATCAGTATTATTTTAAGGCATATCCATGCTCACAATCGAATACAAAACTTATATTGACCTATAATGGGCTATGTTTAAATTCAGTGATCATTCAGAGTATGGAGCAAAGCATGTTGGAGGAATAGCGTCAAACCAAATCAATA
>JAOQMM010000006.1:1028919-1055190 GCA_027563515.1 Erythroxylum platyclados
CAAGAATGGATACAAAGGGGATACACAACATGCCCCATTACTCGACAAACCTTCTCTGTAGATTCACTGCCCAAAACAAACCTTGTTTTGAAGAGACTTGTAACATTTTGGAAGGAACAACATCCTGAACTTGCGCAGGAGTATTCATACTCTGGAACACCAAGGAATAATTTTAGTCCCTCCTCCAGGACAGTAACTTCAACAGGGTATACTCCATCCAGTACAGTTGAATTCTCAGATCTTAAGAATCCGGACAACTATGTGCACCCGAGGAGAAAAAATTTTGGACAGGCGGCTATATCTTCATCGCCAACTAGCGTAATTTCTCAAGCTATTATTGAAACAATAATTAGTGAACTAAAAACTCATATTTCATGTCTGTGTACTTCAGAAAACTTAATAAAATGCGAAACAGCTGTTTTGGCAATAGCCAAATTGTGGAAGGAATCAAAGGGTAATCCTGGGGTTCATTCATATTTGTCCAAGAGAGCAACTGTAAATGGTTTTGTTGAAATATTATCAGCTTCCATGACCATGAACAGAGACGTTGTCAGGACAGCAATTTCTATTCTCTCCGAGTTAGTATTTTCAGATGAAAGTATTGGAGATATTCTAACCAGTATAGATTGTGATTTTGATTGCTTAGCTGCTTTACTTACGAATGGCTTGGCTGAGGCTGCTGTTCTCATATTCCTGCTGACGCCAGGATTCTCTCAACTTTCAGTTCACAACTTTATACCCTCTCTTGTTCAGCTAATTCAGAGTAAAACTGAAGATTTGGATGATCTTCAGTTAATATTAGAACCCAAGGGTGCTGCTATAGCTGTGCTTGAACAGCTACTTACAAAAGGGGTGAACAAAGCAGATCTGTCAATGCTTTTAGTGTAATTGCATCAAATGGAATTCCAGCCTTAGTCAATTGTTTTGGAAAGGTGGAAGAAAATAAGTCCATTATTACCATTCTTTTATGTTGCATGCTTGCCGATAAAAGTTGCTGGAACTTGATTGCTAGCAGAATCGAACTATCTCATGTTCTTGATTTGTTTCACTCTGGAAATGATAGTGTGAGAGGTAAATGCATCGAATTCCTCTCAGAGCTAGTTCTGTTAGACAGATATACATCATTTTTTGACAAAATTTTCTGTTACAGGAGCAGCCATGTACTATGTTAAGACTTAATCTTGTTGAAATCCTGCAACACTCTTCACAATGCCTCGTTTGAGAAACTTCTGTTCTTTTGATGTCTCAGGAGGACATCCTGTAATAATACTTTGCAGATAATTAAAGAGGAAGGAGCATATAGTACCATGCATAGCTTTCTTGTGTACCTTCAAAGGGCTCCGATTGAGCAACAACCTGCCATCTCCACTCTTCTTCTGCAGCTTGATCTCCTGGTTTCTCTAGACTCTGCAACATTTCTTCCAGTAAATTTTTTTTCATTACATAGTTGATTATCTAATCATGTGTTCCATAATGTAAATGCCAGGCCGAACCAAGGAAGATGAGTATTTATAGGGAAGAAGCAATTGAAACACTAATTGAAGCACTGCACAGGAGAGACTTCCCTGATTCTCAAATGATGTCTCTGAACGCTTTACTATCACTTTCTGGGAGACTGACTTCATCTGGGAGATCATACATGGAAGCTTGGTTATTAAATATTGCAGGGTTTGATAAACCTTACAAAGCACTAATTAAGTCAGAGTGGCAGAAGAAGCCTGGAGATGAATTTGCAGAAACAAAAGTTTGCATCTGCATTTTATGTTAGCAAGAAAGCTTGGAATTCCTCATGTCATGATACTCCCATATCCGAACTCACAAGTGCTTATTTCGTGAAGGGTACCGAAGCAAAGGCTGCGAATTCTTGGGACAAAAGGGCTGCTTTTGCCATTTGCAATCACGAAAACGGCTCCATCTTCAAGGCTCTGGAGGAATGCTTCAAGAGTGACTCCTTGGAGATGGCAAAGTCATGCCTGGTCATTTCTACATGGCTCGTTTACATGATTTCAGATCTTGCTGATACGGGTATAAAAAATGTTGCTAGCAAATCCTTGCTTGACGAATTCATAAACATCCTCCACTGCTCTAAGAACATGGAAGAAAAGATTTTGGCAACTATTGCTCTGAAAACTTTAGTTAGTGCCCCAGGTGAGCTAACTTTAGGTGATCAAACACTTACAGATGATTCCATTACATTTCGGAAAGCTCTAAGTTGAAATTTTATGATTTAAGCTGCACTTGAGGAACTCGCAAAGTATGCTAAATGCATTCACAGATCTTTGAGAAAGATCAAGCGTAACTCAGGAATTGCCAACGATTTGCTGAAATCTTTGATGAACTTATCCTCAGTCAATGCAGTAAGTCAAGAACAAAATTATTTCACATGCTTTTCATAATTCACACATAGAAAGATGAGCTTATTACTCTTGTTGTGCATTCTAGACAGAATTATGGAACTGTAATCACGTGGTTGAGCTAGAATCATCAAAAAATGGTGATGTTATGTCTTTATGTTGCGTGAAAGGTCGTGTTATAAGCGGGCATTCCGATGTAACCATAAAGGTATGTGTCTAAACCACGATGTCCATAACTGCAGGAAGCTGCAGCAGCTAACTAGTTGCTCTATTTTAGATGTGGGATGCTGGGAAGAGGGTTGTAAGGCTAATTCAAGAAGTTCGTGAACATTCGAAGGCAATCACTTGCCTCCAGATTTTATCTTCGGGCAACAGACTCTACAGTGGTTCTCTAGACAAAACAATTCGTGTAAGCCATCCCCATAACACAGGAAATTTTTCATTACTAAAGTGACTATGTTCCAATGTTCTTGTGTGCTTTCTTTCCAAAGGTTTGGGTGATAAAATTTGAAGAAATGAATTGTCTTCAAGTTCATGGTGTGGAAGAGGCAGTGTATGATCTAGTGGCTAATCCTACAGTAGCCTGCTTCATATCTCAAGGAACAGGTGTTAAAGCAAGTTTAAGCTTATGGTAGTTATATAACTCAAAGAATGTACATTGCAAGAGCAGAAGAACTGAAGTACATGCTAAAAAGCTGATGTGTATTCAGGTATATAATTGGTCTGGACCTCTTAAGCATCTGATCGCCAATAAAAATGTGAAATGCCTTGCTATGACAGGCAATAAGCTATACTGTGGTTGCTCTGGTTACACCATCCAGGTTACCTACCTTCTGAGCCATTCCTATCACCTGAACCAGTTTCTCCTGGTACTGAAAATGTCACAAGTTCTTAAAAAAACTTACAGCAAGTTGATTATCCAAATTAACAACAACCAAGTTCTACTCTGGCTCGAAAAAGTTGTTAGGGAAACAATCTATACGGTCCCTACATATACATGAAGACACCCTCTTTGTTGGTGGTTCAGCTGTTGATGGAATAGCAGGAAAGGTGAGCAACTACACATACTTCTCTTTTACTAAGTCACGATCAAAAAGTCTGACCGACCTAAAATTAACAAATCAAATCTGGTTTGACCGAACTTTATTCAGGTTCGATTGGACTGAGTCATTTGGATTCAACCTGACCTATTCCCATCAGTGCTTACTGATATCAGAAACTATGCTTTATGATTGAGAACAAAAATGGTGTTCATGGCAGGTATTTTCACACACAACCAAGGCAATAGTAGGATCATTCTCAACCAGATTTGACATACACTTGCATTATCACCAACAATGACTTCATCTTCACAGCAACAAAGTTTGGGATGATTGAGGTTTGGTTAAAAGAAAAGCTCACCAAAATTGCTTCCATTAAGGTTGTTGGTGGAGGAGACTCCAAGATCACATCTTTAGCTTCTGACATGGATGGTGGAATGCTGTATGCTGGTTCCTCTGATGGAAAGATCCAGGTGAGATTACCATCTAAGCTTGTAACTAACACTGAGTTATGTACTTTCAGGTTATGACTAAACTCCTTTGGATTTGGTTTCAGGCATGGTCTCTAGTCTAGGAAAAGGTTGCTATAAAGACATTGCCTCTGGTTCTAACTGTAGTTTCCAAGTAAGTTGGAGGTTTCGAGACCTCCCAAGTTCCTGTCAGCCAATTTCAGACCTCAAATCCTAACTGCTGCACAAGAAAGTATACCTGGAATGCTAACTTAAACAGTTCTCAGACTTGGCAAAGATCATAGGATCCATGTCCTAACTCTTAATCCTTGTATCTTAAGAATTTGAAAAAATAAAAAACATTGCAATTTAGTATTATTAGTAAGTCTTCCGTGGCTTTTCTAGCTATAAATTTTCTGATTATTATTTTCATAAGAATAATCACAATCACAAAGAAAACTCTACAAAATAATTTAAAATTAAAGTTTATATTTTAATCCATTCTCAATCAATTTTAAAAAACTATAAAAATCAATTAAACCAATTAAATAAAATAATGCACTTAATTAATTTTTTAATTATTATATTTCATAAGAGCAATCACAATGTTAAAAAAAGATTAAAAAAATATCATAAAATTAAAGTTGACATTTTTATTTAATTTCAATTAACTTAATAAAATTCTCTCTCTCTCTCTCTCTCTCTTTTCATGTGAGTCATTTGAAAACAGTCTCTCTACTAGATTGCGTATTATTAGATCTTCCAAGACCTTGCGTATTATTAGATCTTCCAAGACCTTGCGTATTAGTGGGATACATTTTGAGTGTTATTGTTGTTGTAACTTAATAAAATAAATAAATAGTTAATTAATTAGAATAATGTTATTTTAAAAAAATATATCTAATTCAAGGCCATAAAAAAACTCAAAATAAGCATAAAATATATTATTCCTCGCTAAATAATTTATAAAACCAATTTATTAAAGAAAAATTTATGTTGAAATGTGTATTAAATTATAGATATAGAATATTTTTAAATGAATATTTATAATTCATTTAAATTTTATTTACAGCGGTTTATTATTGTTGGTTTAAATATTTGTAAAATTAACTAAAAACTAAAATGAGAAATTAAAAAAAATATTTAACAATTTCTAATTTGTTAACAAAATAAACCGAAAAAACCGGAGCAGGTGGCACAAACGCCGTCGTACAGACAGCGTGCCAGACATGGGCCCAACCGTCTTAAACGTCCCACCTCTCCTCGGCTCAGTTAGTTGTTTTCTGTCTCTATCACATGAACATGTCATAACACAATTAGAATTACCCATTATTACCATTTTGCCCCTCACGACCCTCCCTATATATATATACCTTCTTCACCGTTCTTTCCGATCCCATCCTGGCTCTTTCGCTCCCATTTTCCCTGGAAACAAACACTCCTTAGTCTCAAGCCTCAAGCCACCGCCACCGCCACCACAATGAGAGAGATCCTACACGTACAAGGAGGCCAATGTGGCAACCAGATCGGGTCTAAGTTCTGGGAAGTGATCTGCGACGAGCATGGTGTGGACCCAACCGGAAGATATAACGGAGATTCCGATCTCCAGTTAGAGAGAATCAATGTTTACTACAATGAGGCCTCGGGTGGTCGCTATGTTCCTAGGGCGGTTCTCATGGATCTCGAACCGGGTACCATGGACAGTATCAGATCCGGCCCCTACGGTCAGGTCTTTCGACCCGATAACTTCGTTTTTGGCCAGTCCGGTGCCGGCAACAATTGGGCCAAAGGTCATTACACTGAAGGTGCTGAGTTGATCGACTCTGTTCTCGATGTCGTTCGCAAGGAGGCTGAGAATTGTGATTGCTTACAAGGTATATGTATAACTGTCTCATAATTCAGTTACTCATTTCAAATTCTCTGATCTAGTGCATGGTGATTTCATTCTTACTCCATTGAAATCCCAGTTTATCACAAGGTTGTCATGTTCATAATTTCTTTGATAGTAACTTAATTATACGCACAAAAGGTTGTCTTGTGCTTCTCGGTTAAGATTTACATTGTTGAGACCTAATTATTTGTTTACTCCGAAATTGTGAGGAATGTGGGCCCATTAAGTATTTCGGTGATAAAGTGTAATTAAGATAAGCAGATCCAATGGTCATTGATGGTATTGTATCAATTAATCCTGTAGTAGTGGTCCTATCACTGAAAAGCTTGAAACAGACAAAATGCTTGCACAAAAGTAGATCTGACTACCCAGTAAAGTTGCATCCTCGTAATTTGGTTGAGAAAGGTAAAGTGTAGAAGGGGAAATGATTCGTGCATAATTATCTTTTGCTGGAAAGAGGAAGCTTGTTCAGTAGATAAGAAAAAGAAAAAGAAAGTTTGATGTTGACATGACCATGGGATTGGTAGTTCATTGACGATGTTCTTTTTGGAAATGGCTGTCTCCATAACATGTGGGAATATGATCAATGGTTTTTGGATCCGAGTGATGGTAGCAAAACTAACCAAATTAGATTGAAAATGTCAAAACATTTTCTGGGATTTTGATGTTTAATTATGGAAAAAGTTACTATTACTGGGAATACCGGGATTTGTAGGTATGGGTGACCATCAATACTATAACTAGCAGTGATAATCACTAAAAGTCACGAACTAATGACCATGAAATTGGTCTTTTACTTTTTAGTGTTGGATTTACGAAAAGAAAATTGTAAGAATCATGGATCATTTGACCATAAAAAAAGTTTTCACATTGTATAACTCCACTAGTTTGTAGTCGGATTTTCCTGAAGATTTCAGTCGGATTTTGGGGAGCAAGAAGCTGCTCATCAAATTCAATGGATCGATCATTTTGAGATCACACCATGTACATTTGCATTTATGAATTGTCACATAAAATTTCTTCTCATATATTTCGTTGCAACCATTTTGAACAGGGTTTCAGGTCTGCCACTCACTTGGAGGAGGCACAGGATCTGGCATGGGAACACTTCTAATATCAAAGATCAGGGAGGAATACCCTGATAGGATGATGCTAACATTCTCTGTTTTCCCTTCGCCGAAGGTCTCAGACACTGTTGTGGAGCCATATAATGCCACCCTTTCAGTGCATCAGTTGGTTGAGAATGCGGATGAATGCATGGTTCTTGACAATGAAGCACTTTATGATATCTGCTTCCGAACTCTGAAGCTCAGCACTCCGAGCTGTGAGTTATTGGTTTTTGGAGTGAATATCATTAGATAAGATGTATTAGATACTAAAGTGTTGCTCTTTCTTCCTTAATTTTGCAGTTGGTGACCTGAATCATTTGATCTCTGCCACCATGAGTGGTGTAACATGTTCACTAAGGTTCCCAGGACAACTGAATGCTGACCTGAGGAAGTTGGCTGTGAACCTTATCCCATTTCCCCGCTTGCACTTCTTCATGGTAGGATTTGCGCCGCTCACTTCTCGCGGCTCGCAGCAGTACATATCACTCACCGTACCGGAACTAACACAACAGATGTGGGATTCCAAGAACATGATGTGTGCTGCTGATCCCCGGCACGGTCGCTATTTGACTGCCTCAGCCATGTTTAGAGGGAAAATGAGCACCAAAGAGGTGGATGAACAGATGATCAATGTGCAGAACAAAAACTCATCATACTTCGTGGAATGGATTCCTAACAATGTTAAGTCTAGCGTCTGCGACATTCCACCAAAAGGTCTGAAAATGTCGTCTACTTTCGTCGGCAACTCCACCTCAATTCAGGAGATGTTCAGAAGAGTGAGCGAGCAGTTCACGGCCATGTTCCGTCGCAAGGCCTTCTTGCACTGGTATACTGGGGAAGGCATGGATGAAATGGAATTCACTGAAGCAGAGAGCAACATGAACGATTTGGTTGCGGAGTATCAGCAATACCAGGACGCAACCGCCGATGATGAGGAGGAGTACGAGGAAGGTGTTGAAGAGGGTTACGAGGAGTAGTGAGTAGCAGTCTGGTTCTGCCTCCCTCGTATGTGTTTTTACTATTTATGTTATACTACGATTGCTGTTATCTTTCTGAACTATTCCTTGCTATGATCTTGTTGGTTTGTGCTATAATACTCTTCATTTAGAATCTCTGCAAGTGTTTAAGATAGCCCATGAGATGAGAATTTTAAGGACGTCGGACATTATTTTGGACAGACAATCAAGCTTTTCGGGTCAAACCTTAGACCGTCTCCTGAGGCCCAAGCCCAATTCAGACCCAATTGTCAATCCTAAATGGGAGATATGGCATCAAACTGATGCCAACAACCTTTAGAAAGCATCTTTGGGCTCCGCTCATTTAGGTGTCATAATTAGGAGTGGCTTGGTTGGACCAGAAATGAAAAATAAATTTAAAATTTAATCAAATATAATTTAATTTATTAATTTAAACATATTCAATTTTCATAATTAAATAAAAATTAATTCAATTTTTATATTAAATATGTATATACACATATAAATATATAAGAACAAGAAAAAAAATTAAGAACACATCTCATGTAATACAAATCCCACACTGTTGATAAAAGGGAAAAGAAAGCATCAGAGTCATGGAAGTAATGAGGTAAAAACACTGCTCGCCTGCGTGCTTGCTTCTCATAACCCATTATATTTCTCGTCACTTGCTCACTTTTCTCAGACCAACTTGCAATATTAAATATCGCCAACCCGTAAATCACACAGATTAAATATTACAAAACAGCAACCTTAAAGAAATCACAAACTAAACGACCACGTAGTATAGTATCAGAAGAGAGAAAGAGACAGAGACGGAGATTTGAAGAGAGAGAGACAGAGAGGAACACGGTAGAAATAGAATATTGTTTAAGTACGGCGCTCGCACGCACACTTACACAAGCAAGGCGGTAAAGGCTTAGGCTTATATATATAGTAACTAAAACCCTAGAGTTGGTTCTTAACCCAGGTTAAGACTCCGATAGAAACTCGAGAACTATGGTTAAGTAAATTCCTACGGTCCGGATAATATATGCCGATGATCATCTGATGGTGGAAGAGAAACTCCGGACTAGTGCTATGGGCCCACTTTAATGAAATGAGTGGAAAATATTAATGCATTAAAAAATATATTTATATCAGTAAAATAAGAGTTCTAAACTCTAAATTTAACTGATATTAAATCGTTACAAAGTTAATTAAAGATTGAATTAGATTGAAAATTTTGAAATTAAGATTAAGAAAAATGTCCTTAATTTAAAGTTTAATTAAAAAATAACATTGTTAAATAAAAATTAATTAGTTTATTTTGGTTTATAAAAATTTGTTAGTTTATAAAAATTGATCAATTAATTAATAAACAAATCAATTTTTAATAACAAAGGTTATTAAAGTAAATCGAATCATAAAGTTTAAAATCAAATTAAAAAGTTAATCAGTTCAAAATTTTCACGGTTGAATCGTTCAAACTAGTTCGATTTGTTTATCACAGTTAAATATGACAATGAATCAGCTTGATTCGGTTCAGTTCAGTTAAGGTCAATACTTGATCTATTAATTCAACTCAGGTCCATCTTTGATCCAAAATTTTTATTGAGTTCGGATTAAATTTCGAGCCTTAAATTAAATTTAAAACCCGATCGAATTCTTAAATTTAAAATTTAATTGCAAATTCATCTTTTTTGTAATTAATTTAAATTTGAATTTTTATGTAATTAATTTGAAAGGAATTAGTTGGTTCACAATTATTTTAAACGTGAAAAATGGAATAAATAATTGTACTAATTTGTAAAACAAATTTGTAATACAAGCAATAATATTAAATGGTTAGAATGAAGGTAAATATTCATTTTTAACCTTTGTCGGCCCTCGGCAGAGTGAGTATACTTAGCGAATAGCGAACTCGCAAAACGTGGAGATCGATTGATAGACATGAATGTTGGGAGCGGATTTTTTATACTAAAACTAATTTAAAAGCAAAATCATTGTCTCTAATTGTGAGTTATAATGATGAAATACAAATTTTAGTGAGAGTTAAATAAAATTAAAATGATAAGATAAAATTTAAAGTTATAATGATGAAATACAATTTTTAGTGAGAGTTAAATAAAATTAAAATGATAAGATAAAAATTAGAGTAAAAGTTAAATCGATAAGATAAGAGATTTAAGGTTTAATATGTTCAACTGATGTTGCGTTATAAAATTGGCTAAAGATTCAATAAAAATTAAAGAATTCGAAAATTTTGAAGTTTAATTAAAAATAAATTGTTAAATGAAAATTAATTTATTTATTTTTATTTATAAGAATTTTTAAAAATTAACCAATTAATTAATAAAATAATTGATTTTTAATAATAAGAGTTATTAAAGTAAATCGATCTGAAAAGTTGAGAATCGAATCGAAAAGTTGGATTGATTAAGATTTTACGATTGAATCGGCTGAACCGATTGAGTTTCTAATAATTTATAAAATTGTAATAAAAGAGACAATTATCTCAAAGTTATAACTATATATTTAATATGATCATGACATCATATAATTAAAAAACTTACAAATTAAGATTTCCTGAAAATCAATTTCAATTTAAGTTACGTAAACATAAAATTTATTAAAATTTTAATTTTATTATAAATCTCAAATATTTTATCTCCACTTAAATTTATATTTTAAATTTAATTTCGATTAATTTGTAGATCTGTGAATTATTTTGTCACTCATTTTTTAGGAAATTGCACGAGAACTTTCATTTAAACTCAAACTCATCTATACAAATACACAGTTTAAAGTTTAAACTCTTTTTATTGTAATACTTTTATAACTAACCTAAGTAGTTTTACAAAAATGGTAGTAAAAGAAAATCTTTAATTTAATCTATCTTGTAAGGGTACATTTTTGAGCAATTTAGTTAACTTAAGTGCAGTAAAAAGAAGAGTTATCTCATATCTCTCCTTGTTACTTTTTTTTTAGGGAAGACAATGATCAACTCAGGCTGGGTTCGCTAAGGCCAAAGTTCGGCCCAACCCCTTGTTATTGGGGCATAAGCCTAACTCGAGGCCCGATTGCGGTAGAGGCAAAGGGCTCGAGTCTGAGCCCAGCCAAGCCTGAGACAACACAACTTGAATTTTTTTATAAATTAAAAATATAAAACGATGTTATTTTATTTATATGGGTTGGACCTTAGGCATGACATGATCTGAGTAACTCAAACCTGAGTTTCACTTGAAACCTAATTTTTTTTAAAAATAGGCCCAAGGTAGGGTCAACCCAGGCTGAACTCTGGGCAGTTGTCATCCCATACTTTTTTGTATAGTGATTTAATTATGTAAGTCATGTAACCCTAAAACAAGTTAATAAAAGAATTTAAATTAGAATTCTAAAATATCTCTTTTAGATTATTGTTTCACTCTTAAAAAAAATACTTCATAATTAAGGAAAAATATAATATTTATACTATTATCATTAAAAATATGTAATTAAGAAAAATCACATTTATGCACTTGAAAAAAATAAAAGAGACAAATTACTACCTTATACATAATATTTATCATTGCCAAATTCAAACAAAAACAAAGAAAAATATCAAATAAAAATTACTTGTCATACTTCAAGTTCACCATAACTAATGATTAAAAAACTCAACCAGTTCAGCTAGTTCAATCGTAAAATTCTTGAACCATCCAATATGAATGTCAATTTTGGCCCAGTCGACCCAATTTTGGCTTGTAGCATAAAAAATGACATCGCTTTTACTTTTTTTAAGAAATATATAAGATGGGTCAGGTTGGGCCATAGGTTGATCAACCCCATGGTCGAGTTGGGCCACGAGCTACCCAACCCGTGGGTCCCCATTGACAACCCCATCATCCAATTTTCTGGTTCGGTTAACTCTTGTTAAAAATTGATCAATTTGTTGATTAATCAGTCAATTTTTATAAATTAATAAGTTCTTATAAGTTAAAATAAATCAATAAATTTTTATTTAATGATTCCTTTTTTCAATTAAACTTCAAAATTTTTAATAAGTAACGCAAATCTTTTTCAATCATATTTTAAATTCTTTAATTTTATTTAATCTTTAGTCACTTTTATGAGTGAATCTTTTAAATCTTTTGTCTTACTGGATTAACTTTCTGTTTGATTTTTAAAATATTATTCATAACTATTAAGACAATATTATTTAAAATATTCTTATATACAATCTAAGAATAATTTAATGTAATCACTAAAATAAAACAATTCCCAATCTAAGATTAACAGCTACACTTACACATCAACACTATTAATAATAAAAATGGTTTTCTATAAAATAAAATATTCAGCATAATTTCATGTACGGAACATGCGACTTACCGCCATTCTTGTTCATCTCCTCCTTCTTACCCACCATCCTGTGGTGTGTTGCTTCACCACTCGCTGCCTGAACAGCTATGGAGTCCTTCCGATTCCAGAGAATTACAGTTAAAGACGGCCTTTGGTTAGGAAGTTCACTAATCGACTGCCATTCTTGTTCATCTCCTCCTTAGTCGCCACCCTGTCGTGTCTTGCTTCACCACTCGCTGCCCTATGGAGTCCTTCCTGTTCCAGAGAAATTCACTTAAAGGCGGCATTTGGTTAGGAATTGCACTAATCGACTCCCCGAACACCGCCGTTTCTCCACCTTCCGATGAATGCCACCGAGTCTCTGGTCCTGCGATCACGGTGGTCGGATTAGATTCGTCCGGTTCTTGATGACCCATGACGTGTTTGTGTCTCTGATCTTGACCGTTACCGATATGAACATATAGTTTCGAAATGCCGACGTGGGGTTCGGTGGTTGTTTCGGGAGGAGTCTTCGAACCTTCAATGATGGATCTTATCTGTAATATTACGAAAGTACCAAGTTAGCACAGCTATGAGGAAATAAACGTTAGAATAAAGAAGTTTTATTACGTTTTGTCTCATTTTTTTCAGTAACTCGTTAATGGCTGCCTCCTTTTCCAACTCAAGCTTCCTTTTCTCAGTCTCCTGTTTGGATTTGGCAGAGGAAGAAGAAGAAGGAGGAGAAGAAGAAAAAGAAGATGAAGATGATGACGACGACGACGATGGTCAGTCTTTTTTCAAAGATTGAATATTAAGAAAATAATAAATACTAATTTACCGTTGCAAGTAATTTCAGAATGTCGGGTTCGGGCACGGTGCTTGGTTCTGGAGAAGTCTTTGAACCATCAATGGCGGAACTTAACTGTAATCTAAGATATTAGTAAGTTAACACAGCTATAAGGGAAAAAAAAAGGTTAAAACAAAGAAGTTCCATTACGTTTCGTCTCTTTGCTTTCAGTAACTCGTTAATGGCTGCCTCCTTCTTCAACTCAAGGTTCCTTTTCTCAATCTCCTGTTTGGATTTTGCAGAAGAAGAAGATGATGGTCGGTATCTGTATTAATTTAAGGATTGAATATTAAGAAAATAATAAATATTAATTTACCAGTACAAGAAATTCGTTGCTCTTAGTCAAATTCTCCACGGTTTCTAGCAATTCCTCTTTCGTCTTCTTCTTCTTCTTCAAGAAGCCAACAAGATAATTAAATAAGTCAACAGTACAACAACAGTATACGGAAACCCCAAAAACATTGGAACTAAACCACAGAAACGACGGTGTAAGCGGACAAGAAGTTGGAGAATTTTAGGGAACAAGGATTCTGAAACAAACACGCACCTTTCTAACTGGGGCTGTCTTGTTCAAACGGTTGCGATTCAAGTCATCAGCGCCATTGCGAGGGAATGAAGTGGTCGGCGCCTTAACTCTAGCGGAGGGTCGACCTGAAGTAGACGGAACTGCCTGCTTCTGAGGGGGTGGTGATGACTGCGACAACGGAACCGTTGTTGGACCGGAAGTGTACGGAACTGACTGCGTCGGAGGGGGTGATTTTGACGAAGACAGAGGGAATGAAGAGTTAGTCTTCTCATCTCGAACACAAGTTCCACCGGAAGTAGACGGAACTGACGGCGGCGGGGTAGGTACCGTTGACGGCGACTGGGAAGACGGCTTCTTAACGGAAGTTCTTATTCGTTTGTCACCCCAAGAAGAAGAGGAAGTTTCAGTGGTCGGTTTTAATGGAACCCCGCGAGCCTCAGCTTCAACGTAAGTATGAAAATCACGTAACAGTGTTGCGACCTCGAGTTCTTCCTCAGTAACGTCGAAGAGAAGTGAAAAAGCGCCACCTTTAGTCCTGACGATCGGCGTTATCATTGTGCTTCTCTCACGGTGAAAAAGATAATGAAGTTGTTTTATTTTCCGCCGAGTCACTAACAAAGAAACATATATAGCTTAGAGGAAGAGTCTCCAATGAAGGAGAGGACACCATAATCCTAACCATGAAATAAAAGGAGTCTAAGATTTGCATGAGGATGAGGTTTGGCCTTTTCTAGTTAAGAACGGACTATTAGAGTTCCCTGAGGATGGAGTTTGGTTATACAATTGAAGTAGGACTCTTTTAAAATAATTTAAAATTGAAGTAGAAAAACTCTCCATCTAATTGTAATAATTAAAAGTTATTTTCTTTCATATATTTTAGAGCATAATATTAGGTGATAATTTTATTTTTTTCCATGAATATAAATTTATCAACATTCTAATTAAAAAACCTTATGTTTGTGTGATTGGAGCCCAAAAGTGTATTTTGAATTTTAACTTTTATAGCAAAATATGAATCTTAAAATTTTAAAGATGATTAGAAAAGATTTTAAATGGACAAAAAATTTGAAAAATTTGATGAGATTAATTTTGTTTCAGTTAAATGTCAGTATTATTTTATATTTTTTAAATAAAAAGTGAACCCTTTCTAAATTAATTAGAAATTAAGTCCCAAGGCCACGTAATAGCGGGACGACTATATATATGTTTTAGACAATTAATCCCATAATCACATGTCCGCAGGACCATTATTTGTATATTTTAGACAGAGGTTCTTACTTGCCACGTGACCATGAATTCATATTTACATATTTTAAACATGGATTTCACTTGCTCATTTGACAGTAAAATCACTTTTTATTTTAAAAATAAAAGTAATTTCATGTCAGTATTGAGGTAGAGTTTAACTGATGAGGAGTTAATTTCGTTAAATTTTTTATCCACTCCGTTATAAATGTTTTGAAAATATTGGGATTCAATTTGAACACTTCAAAACTATAAGTTATGTTTATATTCTGTTGTAAATTTTCAAAATACATTTTTAAACCATGATTGGATAATTAATATAAGCTATTAAATTGTAATTGCTTAGACTAAAATTTTTCAAAATTGATATTAAACCATTACCTAATTTTTATATGATTATAAAATTTACCAAATTCTCTTTTTCTTTATATTTGCTTAACTTTTAATTACTTTTTTCATAGTTTTTTTTCATTTTTCTTGTTCTATAAATTGATTATTAAATATTTTTTACGTCAATAAGTATTAATATTTT
Organism: Erythroxylum platyclados; assembly: GCA_027563515.1. NCBI lineage: Eukaryota > Viridiplantae > Streptophyta > Magnoliopsida > Malpighiales > Erythroxylaceae > Erythroxylum > Erythroxylum platyclados. Next base: position 1,044,192 of record JAOQMM010000006.1, read on the forward strand.
TTTTATTACACCATTGATATAAGTTTGGATAATATGCTGACATAAGAACATAGTTTTTAGTTATATCATTGCACTAAACACCTTATTTCTTTGCCTACTACGTACTTAATGAAAAAATATTTCTTTGAGACTAAATATCCAACTTCAAACTTAATCAAATCGAATCCGAGCTGATCTAAGTGGTCATCCCTATAAGAGTTAACTCATGCCACTTCAAAAGACAGAATTTTGTTTTCCTGAAAGTTCTGTTCATAAAGATGTCAATATACTATCCATAAGCAATCCAATGATCCCAAATTGATGGATCATGTTAGCAATTCATCTACTAAAACACTAATACTTTCAAATGGATTCAATTTTCTTTTTTCAAGATGCTCTTTGTTTCTTTGTGCTTATGTTAACTAAGAAATCCTGGTCAGAATCATCTTCAGAGCTTCCATCTCCAATCTTTCGTTTCTTCGACTGCTTCGATGCAACTGTACCAGTTCCGGTCATTTTCTTTTTCTGTGATACTGAAGATGTATCAGTCGATTTCCTAACATTTTCAGTTTGTGCCCTTTTTGCAGGAGTGATTCCTTTCAATGGAGAAGTGACCTTGTTTTGATTCTTCTTCTGTTTCTTCTCATATACTTTCTTTGCTACGTCTACTGGGAGCAAACCAGATTCCATCATCCTGCAAATACATTTAAATGGAATCTTGAAAAATCATCCAAAACACTAGCCATTACATGATAAGGATCTGAAAATAGAATCAAAATGCAAGTTGCTTCGTGCCAAAGATGTTATCTAGATCTAGCCAAGATGAGAAAGATCTTTTACAAAAGCTCAAATAGGGGTCAAAATCACTTCTGTGACTGTTGAAAGAGTATCCAGGAATATACAACTCTGCACGAGATTTGAACATGAATACACGACACAAAAATAAGAAATTAAAGGATTATGATATGGTTTCAAATGGTTAATTTGCAATTGCAACTTGAAGGGTAGCTGCTCCTGAATCTACTCAACAACTCTTCAGAGTAACTGGTTGCCAAATATAAGAAGAAGCACTCAAGATTTGAAAAAATAAACAGTTTGTAACAGGCAGTGCAGCACATCCAAAGAGTTTCGACTGGTAAGTGTCAAGTATACAAAGAAAAGTAAACCCAGCACTCTTAAGTACTTCAGCTGTAGATCAATTAGAGTATATCGACATCTAAAATGAGACACTTAAAACAAACATTTCATCATAACAAAGCTGTTATGAAATGATCATTCCTACAGGTTGGTCTGATAACTCGGAGGAGAGGAAAGAAATAACCATTCTCCATTGCAAATGTAATTTTTGGTGGGGGCAAGGGCGGTTGACTCGTAAGTAAAGTTTGACATTATGCATTCATGACCAGGAAGGAAGATTGAAAACAGACTCTGAACTAACCAATGATGCAAAAATAGCAAGTGCAACAGAACGGGATGCCACTAATTGGAAAACGCCAATAGAAAGAAACACAAGACCACCTCAACATAAGTATCAAAAAAAGCAATTAATTGGGTATCCAGAAAACTAGTGATCCTCATGCACTAACTTCTCCACAACTTCCCACCTCAAAAATCAAGTATAAGATCTTGCTGACTTATAAGCTACAACAGACGTGTGTCATTGAGTATGGTAACTTGTCTTGTTTCAAGAACATTAGCTAAAACAAACCGCAAAGATGGCTGGCTCTTATATCACACATCTTCAAAAACTAATCATAAACAGTTGAGAGTGCACCAGGAAAAGAACATCTATGAAGAAGGGAGCTAAACCCGTAATGAAGATAACTTCAACAATTCAACTCAGCTTTAACTGGCTAACTGAGATACTCATTGAGTTGTGAATAAACTTAAATGATGCAAAATTCTCTCATCAGACTTGTTATAGTTACTCTTTATCTAAACGGCTGAATAACCATGTTGGTTTCCTGACTGCATAAAAACATGGAATTGTAGGGTTCAAGGAAGTACCACTCAATAATATTCTTTCAGGACAGATATTCAACTCCAGTTCCTAAGCCCAAAGGGTCCAAACTTTTTGTATGCATCAGAAGAAAGCCAATAAGAAGAGGAAGTAACATTATGGACATAGCATACTTATTGTGAAACAGAAGTCTCACCATATTTGAGCCATCTCACTACTTGGAACCTGCTTATACAGTGTCTCATAGAAAATCCTCAGTGGGTCTCTCTGCAATTCACAGACTGCACAAATCATTCTACAGATAATCAAAGAATAAAGGCATCACTAAAGCAAAATTGCTCAAACATATTACCTCCTCAGGAATGTCTCGTTTCTGGCCAGGCAAATCATATACCTTCCTCTCCCTTTTCACCTTGCCATTCTCTTTTTTTTTCACAGAAACCTTCTTTGCTTCCTCCTTCTGTTTCTTCTTCTTATTTAATTCCTTTAGCTCAAACCAATCCACAGAACATGAAAACAGAGAAGGAAAAAGAAAAATCAGCAAACAAATCGATCTTGTTCAAGATTAACCCCCTCAGCCCGGAAAAGAAGCAAGAATAAAACAGAAAGATCCCTTTGAAAACTTGAAATACCAAATTCTAAAACTTGTAAGCAAAAAGCTGATAAATAAGAATAAACACCCTAGTATTTTTGGTAGTAACACGTCTTTTGGACAGCGGTTCGTCATCATCGTCCTCTTCATCACTAAAACTCACTTCCTTCTTCACTTTTTCTGACTTGGGCTTGGATCGAGACCCTGAAGAACCCTTACCCTTAATGGGTTCATCTTTATCGTCCTTGTAATCTTCTTTCTTCATCTTACCGTCCTTAGGACGAGATTTGGCAGCTAAAGTTCCAGCATTTGTTGGGTTTTTCTTTCGAGCTTGAAGAATTGAACTCAAGCTCCTATCTTCCGCCTCCTGCTCTGCTTTCACCGCTTCTCTCTTCACAGATTTTGCGTCCTCCGACGGCATTTTTTCCGGGAATCAAATCAAATCTCCGGGAAAATCTGAATTGAAGTTTTGGAGGCAAAACTAAAAACCCCTCTTGTTGTGAAGTTCCAACTTCCACAAAGAGCCCCGTTTGTGGGGTTTCGGAGATTCTAAAGCTTCATCATGTGACCTTCGAGGCTCAGTTTGACGCTGCTTTTCTTATCGAAACGCGACGCCTTTTTATTTTCAACCTTTTTGCAAAACGACGCAGTTCTTAACTAGGTTTAAACAAAGAAAGAAAGTGCTTTTTTATTTGGTATTTATTGATAGTTATTATTATCTAATAGAAAATATTTTTATTATTTATAATAATAATTACCACCAACAAATTGAATGTAACATAATATTTGATAAGAGAAAAAATGATTAAAAATAGAAGCACACATGTAAAATTATTTGAAACAAATATTATTATTATTTATTTATTTATATTTATATTTATATTATTATTATTATTCTTATTATTATTATTTTACACTTTGTGTATGTTTTAATTGGTTTATTACCTATTTCATATTTTATTTATTAAGTATTTATTATTATTAGTATTATTATTTATTTTCTATTATATTTTTTCATGTTTGTAATTCTAAAACAACTTATATGCTAATTAAAGTTAAGACTGCATACTGCTATATTAACTAGATTTTTATTGATTCTTGGCTATTTTACTCCCTAGTCCCTACATGCAAGAAAGTAGGAATAGTCGAATAGATTCCATTTTCCTGCATCTGGAATATAAAAAAAAAGAAATAAATACTCTTGGCATCAACCCAGTTCAATCGACGTGAGTCCAAAACATGGGTCGCTTGTGGATAGAATCAATACCTCAGAATTTATGCTAAAGCAGCTTCCCAAGCTCTTGAGACTCTTTTAAATGCTAAAGTTGACACTCATTGCTTATGCAGGAATCCAGAGTCCTTTGAAGCTAAGAAACAGAGGAAAATGGGGTGGTTCTTTAGAGAAAGAAGATGTCCACCATGGAAACAAGGTTGGGCAGAGCACACACTAGCTTCTATGTCACCACCTCCTTCGGCTTTGGTTGCCATTTTCGCGATCATCTTCCTCCTTGTTTATGCTTCAACTTCCGTGACATACAAGAACCAGTTGCAGAACACAGTTGTGAATTTCAAATTGTTTCTGTTGTTCTTGCCTGTGTTACTTGTACTCATAGCACAGTTCGTTCACAATTGTGAAAGTTTCTTCTTTCCTAACACAAAAGCACAGTATGGTTCAGATAATCGATCCAGGGACATGCCTTGGAGAATACTACTGTTGGTGGTGGTGCTTTTGCTGTTGGTTTCTTACCAATCATCTTTTCAGGCAATGTGTTCTCCTATTGCCAGGAGGTTTAATTAGTGTCTGGTTATAGGTGTCATGTTCTACACAGCTGGTTAAGTAAATGTCTGAAGTGAAGTAGAAAATCTTAATTTAGTGTTTGATGATGAGTACAATTATGTGTTGTTGGTATATTTCTTCTAGATCCAAAGTTCCTTTTGCTGTCAATTATGTGATGTTGCTGCTTCTCCAATTATGAAGGGTTGAGAAAAGGAAGTAAGAACTGGAGTAGCAGCTCATCTCGCAAACCACAATTAGAATCCAAGCATTGAACCTTTGGCCAAAAATGGTGGAGAAAAAGCTTCTGATTTTAGCTCCATTATATATGCCTGTTAAAGAGTCATTTATCTGTGCAGAGTTAATGCTTTCTTAGTATTAAGCCTTACCTAAAACTCGATAGTTGGTAGAAGTCGCATTATGGTGAAAATACCAGAAACTGATCTGTTGAGGTCCTTTTACACCATGAATGGCTTTCACAAAGTATAATTTATACAGGAGATCAGTCTCCACAAAATCATCTGTCAAATGGTTAAACACTAAAAAGCGTCGCAAAAACAGGACAGTAAAGAAAAATGACACCGCATATTGCACCAGGAAATTGTACACTGATTCAATATTTGTCTAATACAGTACAAATTTACAAGAAATGAAGGTGATTTAAAATTACAGAGCCAAGCGGGAAGCTCAATAAGCTATATAAAGGGAAAGTACAAAACCTGAACAAGAGGTTACATGGAAACGATGGACGAATCATCTGACAGACGCAGAAGCAAACAGCTTTGAAGTTGAACTGTTCTTCAATTTGGGAACCTTGAAGGCAGAAGAGAACAATTTTGGTGTCTCTGAGATGTCAATTACCTCAGTGGCTTTTCTCTTTGAACTTCTCCCAACCTAAGAAACACGAAAAACAGGAAATATGGTTAGGATGGGTCCTGAATGTTGATCACCAGCAAAAATTTTCAAGACCAGTACCAAATAAAATGCAGCCTGAACTAATGTGGGTACTTTTTCAAGTATTGACGAATCAAAATTTTGAATTGTTTTTTTTAACTTTTTCTCGATGGGATCCTGTAAACATATCTAATCTACCTCTGCTAGTCTCCCCTGTAGATTCTTAGGAATAATGTTTCAACATAGCTACTACATATATTTTCTCATTAGTACATTTCTATGCAACTGAAGTGCAATATTCAGAGATGCTCTACAAATGCAAAAGCAGTCTGAAGTTATACTTCGTATGATTGACTCACAAGTACCTTTTCGATATCTTTGGAAGGAACTTTGTTGGGTAAAGTAGACTGTTCTTTCTTCACTACTATTTTGCTCCTATCCCGGTTACTGCTTTTGATTCCCGGTTGAGAACTTTTAGGCTCTCCATTGCAGGGTTTTAACACTGGTGTAACTAGAGTATTATTAGACTTCCGTAACAACTCCAACTCCTGGGAGAGTCTGGATATCTGTTCCTTGTAATTACTTGTTTCAGCCTCCATATGATCCAGTTTAGTTTGCAATTTCTCAATTGTTTCATCCTTCTCATTATTAGAGGCCTGAAGCGTCTCAGCATGAGCAAGAACCGTTGTGATCTTCTCGTTTGCCTTTTCAACTTCTGATTCTTTACTCTTTAATTTCGTAGTGAGGTTGCTTTCTAAAACATTATACTGATGCCATACAAAACTTTTTTCCTTCAATAAAGCAGATATCTCAGAATTCTTTTCAGATGCAAGCTTCTCATATTCAAGCCGTAGCCTGTCCACTTCGCCTTTAGAAGCAGGTGACTTTTTATTGCTATCTCTACCACCTTTTCTGTGGTCAGCGTTCTCCATATCTCCCTGCAAAAAATATAAGCAACCAATTAGAATACACAACACCCAAATCCATAAAGTTTTGAAAAGAAAAATCATGAAAGTTTCAATATAAAGAAACAGCTTACTTTTAGGTTAGACATAAGACAGTGGAACCAATCCTTAAAGTCCATCAATTCATCTTCCATTAACTCTGCAATAAGGATACAATCACATTAACTGTGTTAATCAAAAGAAAGAAGATACACAAGTAGTTCCAAGAAATTGAAAAAACCAAAAAGGTTGCTCAAACTGGCATATGAATTCAATGGCGTAAGAAAGTGTTTTTTAGGTACTTTAATAGGCAATCATTGCCCATAACATAAGATAACAAAAGAGGGAATTGTGGTTTCAAACAACTGGTTCCTTCTTCCCATCTAGTCCTTCAAAGCAACTACTATTAAACCATAGATTTGCGTGGAAGAATGCAAATTACCAGTTTTGATATTGAAGAATTGGATGTCTTACACATACAGAATGAAATAACACTCTTTTCTCTGCAGTATACAACAATAGTATTTTAATTCAAAAACAAAAGGACGGTTTTAGGGAACCTTTTATTCAAAAATATCTAACAACAAATAGTTCAACGTCAGACACTAAAAGAAGTCCTCTTTGTGGATGAATCAAATAAAGAACGATCAAACACGTTAATAGCATGAACTAAATACAAAGAGACGAGAAGGAAGGCTCCTACTTGATTTCAACTTGTGAAGAGAAGCATCTCTCTGCTTCAATCCCACCATCAGATCAGATTTCGCAGCCTCCAGCAACCGCGCCATTTCTTTCCCGCTCAATTCCTCCCTCATCTAAATAAGAAAACACAATAATTCGAGGTAATTCTTCCAAACCCCCAAAGTCTGGTCATACCCCAAAAACCCTATTTCGAAAAGACAAAAAAGAACCGAAATATGCTGAAAAATTCTGGTCTTACTTGAAAGATGTGATCTTGGTATAGCCTCACATCGGAGACCCATCTCTCGTGTTGCATTTTTATGCGATCTTCGAGGAGTTTCCTGTCTGTGACGAGAGACTCGAGCTGTTCTTGCTGGTTCTTTAGCAGTTTAACCAAGCCATTAAATACTTTATCCCATTTTTCCCGATCTGACGAGACTTGAGGGCGTTTTCTACTAACCATTTTCGATTGTTTGAAGAAGAAGAAGAAGCAAAAGATGACGGATGAAACAAGAAGAATCAGAGAGTTTTCAAGTGTTTGAAAGCAGCGCGTGAGAGCCGACCGTTGCAATGGTAATGGAAAGAACTTTCAACGGTCCATTTTTTTAAGCATTTAAAAAGAAGAACGCAGATCGGCCTGTTACGACACCGTTTAGGCCCATAGTTCACATGGGCCCACAAGACAAGTTATCCTTAAACAGCCTATCCGCATTTGACAGACATGAATTGATATGTATTGTTTTAACTAGAAATTATTAGATATAGGATTTATTTATTTATTAACAATTTTAAAAGTTTTCATATTAAAATTAAGGAATATTATATTATTCTGATTAAAATATAATAGAATATTACACAAAATTATACAATAAGTAAATAATATTATAATAAATATAATATAATTATATAATTAATTAAATAATATATATCAGATTCAAAAGTATCTAATATTTTAAAATTAAACAATTTCAATATTATGTTATAAAATTATATAATAGAGACAACATATTTAAAAGTGTTTAATATTTTGAATTTTTCAATTTAATATTAAACTTTTTAAATTTTCAAATTAGTGATTAATCTTTCAAATGATGTATAAATAAATTCAAAATATTATTTTATTATAATTAATAAATAAATATTTAAGTGATATTTGGCAAACATGTGGTATTGGAAACTTTAAAAAGTTTATACCCTTTTGACTGTAGTTTTTAGACTCGTGGAATATTATACCTATAAATCTCAAAGAAATTGCATTACGAGTTTCCAACTTATATATCAGCTAAGTAGTTTATAAAATAGACTATCCATTATTGATCAAAGATAAATAAAGATTAACTGTAGCTCATATTTTAGGTATGCTAGCCGAGACACAAGCCCTTCTTTTCTGTATGGTCATCAATTCTCAAGGCCTACCTTTAAGAAATCTACGCTGTCCAATCTTCCCATGTTTAACAAAGACCTCAAACAGGATTTATAGTTTAAGATTTTTTGATATATAGGATCCTCACCAAGAATCAAGTGTAGAGCATACTTGTCTTTTTGTATGATTATAGCTACATTATTCAAAAATGCTTTCAAGAGGGAAGGAATTTAGAAAAGAACGAGATCACACTACAACAAAAAGTGGTTTAGGCAACACTAAATTTGTAACATTTTAAAATGTGTTGCTTAAAACTAATATAACGCAACGGTTTTTAAAGCGTTGCCTTTAGTAATATTAATAGGCAACGCTAATAGTAATTTGTTGCAATATATTCAAAAAGGCAACAAAATTAAAGTAACGTTGCTATAAAATTTCATATAAGCAACAATCAAATCTGTTGCAACTTTAAACAATAATTAAGGGCTATAATAATTAGTATTGAACTCAGACCCAGTTAGGCCGAAATCCTACCTAAATCCGAAGACAATCGAGTATAACCAAAATTAATTAAATATATTATTTAATTTTTAAAATAAAATTTTAAATTTTAGATCAGGTTGAATCGGACAGTCCAAGCTCGACCTAAAAATTAAAAATATTAAAAAAACTAAACATAGCCTAAAATCTATTTAATTCGAGTCGAATTAAGCTAAATCAAATCGAAATGGGTACTTTTGTCATAAGTAATAACAATTAAAGTATATTATTATATAATATATAATATATAATATAATATATTATTTATATTTATTTTACTCTTTATAATATTGGGCCGAAAAAGATATATACGAAGACTATTCATATAAGAAGACTTATCGCCATGGGACTTTTAACTTCTGTCTAATATAATCCAATGGCGCCAATACTTTAAGACTTTTCAGCTTCCCTCTGCTCTTCATACGACGCTGTGGATGCCGGGAAGAGTTGGTGTTGTTTTAGCGTTCAGGCGTTGTATCGTTTAGGCCAGCAACTGCTGTTGTAGCTGATAGTTGTTGTTGGTGCTCCCTTCGTTCACGTCAGGTGCTGTTGGTGCTTCATTCTGCTGGGTCGTTCACGTACAGGTTGGTTAACTTCTAACACATACAACTTTGTTAACGTCTAACATGTACACAGACGATGCTTTAGAAAACAAATTAATTCAACAATTTAATCATGATTGGATCAACGGAATGATTCCATATTGTCAGCAAGCTATAAAAGATTGTGGTTTTTTTTTCTCTCTCATTTACTTTGTGCGTTGTGTAAAACGAATCTAAAGAAATTGAAGAGATATGTATTCCAACTGTTACATACAAATCTAGAAATCAATGACAGTTGATTAATAGCTTGGTTAACTCAATTTCCAATTTGTCAGGCAATAGCGGTGAATCTGCTTGCGAAAATGCATTTTATGTTTGCACCAGAATATTCAACGAGGTCATTAACGTTGCTGGCAATTTAAACTTAAGCAATATTCTGCATATCCCATTTCCATACGAAAAAACACAACATTCTGATTAAAATAGACAAGATGCATAACCAATTTCGTAACATGTGATTTACTTGACTATGTAGTATTACGATATTAGAAAGAAATGCGAGGGAAACTTATGCTATGACTTCTCAAACATAGAAGACTTTCTCATTGCAGAGGCGATATCAAGAATAAGATAGCCAGTTGACTGCTGCTTTCAATTGCAATTCGTGACATGGATGTAGCATGTACATCTCTTGGAAGCTGCAAGTATGACTCATTGACTTCACTTCAGAGAAGAGAGCCTAAAGCTTCCATCTTTCTAGTTCTGGCTACAAAGGAGAGCTACACTTTAAAGAAATTAGCTTACTGCTGCTGCACTTTTGTATAGAAAAAAGAATAGCAGACCATTGGTTCTTCTAGAGACAGAAGTGGATTCTCCACAAGTATTGTAAGGATTTCCTTTTTCCTTTTTGTCCTATCATTGAGGAGAATTGAGCACTGAAACTACCTATGTCAAGATGAATTTTACCATTGTAATAAATTCATTCGTTTTGCTGCAGGAACACAGATGTTTAAAGGAAATAATTGCAGTTCAAGTTTATAAAAGAAGCTGTCTATTTTTCTGGAAAAAAAAATGATGCTCAGGATAGGGAGAATTGATGTTGTTCAAACATTTGAATTTTCAGTCATCGCAGATAAAGGATCTTGTTATCTTTTTTGTTGAGATTAGCTGCTTATGTTCATGCTTTTTGAATTTGTCCATAAAAAAAACTTATCATTGTGTTGTTATTTTTTGGACTATATTATTTTTCTTGATTAAATTGACGCCACAATAAAGTAGTTAGTATTTCATTTTTTAGATATATCAACCTATTTGTGAGCATAGTAGTTTTACAATTCTAATACACTTCTTGTTTCTTTCTTTCTTTTTTGTAGGATGGTGATGATTAAGAGTGGACAAAGAGGTACTTGGTGAAGGATTTTGGATCGCCCATATGTATATATTGGTTTTGTTTAGTATTTAGATTAATTCACTTATATTCCATATAGGATGGTGGACGATACTGTACTAGATGGATATTTTAGCTAGTGATTTTTTGCTTTCGTATTTTGAATATGTTAAAAGATTGAATTTTACAAGTCGTTATGGGCTATATATTATATATAAATGTCATTTTTAATCATTAATTTACCTTTGACAATACGTACATAATTAAGATGTCCATTAGTATCTATATATTGCTTTTAATGTATATATGGATGTTGCCTACGTAATACCGAGAGTTTGCTTTT
>JAOQMM010000006.1:1057062-1068667 GCA_027563515.1 Erythroxylum platyclados
TCTATTCACCTGTGCAATAGTGCTCGAGGTGAATTTGTTATTATTGGTGGAATTAACCCGAGTTCCCACAACAATTGCTTCGTTCGTATACAAAATCCACAGGAGACTCTTCCTTAGCTGAAATGCCTGAATGCCAAAAGGGTATGCGACTTATCCTGACCTTGTGTCTCTCTGAAGGTTTCGATACATTCCCAACTCTGCTATGTGCTGATGGATGCTGCATGATTGATCGTAGAATGGCAAGTAGTTTTCTGAAGATCTGAAAGCCTCTCTGCAAATTTATCAGTAACCTTTCTTGTTTCAATTCAGGGAATATATGGTTATCCTATAGAGATTCAAGCACTGTTCTTCATGGCAATAAGGTGTGCATTGATTTGCTTAAACACAACGAGGAAGGAAAGGAAATCATGGATTTGATCGTGAAGAGACTCCATGCATTAAGCTACCACAAGCGTAACTACTACTGGTTGGATTTGAAGCAACTCAACGACATATACAGATACAAAACAGAAGAGTATTCGCACACAGCAGTGAATAACAAGTTCAATGTGATGCCTGATTCGCTTCCGGACTGGGTTTTCGATTTCATGCTCATTCATGGAGGTTACTTCATTGGCAATGTGAGTCCTGCAAGAATGGACTTTCGATGGTTTTGCTTAGGGAACTGTGTGGCAATCCTGTCGTCTTTGGCTACTCCTGAGCATGGGTCAGCGATCATGGACCTTACTGAATCACGATGACGAACTTGTAGGAGAAATGTCATTGAAGATCTGTTATCCAGCTATAGAGAGCCATGAATGGCGGATTGTTACTGGTTGTGATCCAAAGAACACTAGATGGAGTTACCACAACGGAGGGTCTTGGCCAGGCTAAGTTCTGATCATCTTTTGTCTTAACTTTTTTACGAAACCTTGTGTCAACGGTCTCTTTTCATAGTTCTGAGTTTGGCTGTACAATGTTGTGAAATTGACATAAGTTTGTGTGTGCTCTGTTCTGAAATGTCCAGTCCTTCTATGGCTACTAACAGCGGCTAGTATAAAGACCGGTCGTCCCCACATTGCTAGGAGAGCCATAGAACTAGCCGAAACCAGGTTGTCGAAGGATCACTGGCACGAATACTACGACGGTAAGCTTGGTAGGTATGTCGGAAAACAGGCTCGTAAGTTTCAGACATGGTCAGTTTCAGGGTACTTGGTGGCCAAAATGGTGCTCGAAGATCCATCTCACCTTGGTATGGTGTCCCTTGAGGAAGATAAGCAGATGAAACCTTTAGTCAAGAGATCGGCCTCATGGACTTGTTGACCTTATTGATTTCTCTTTTTTTTTAATTGTTATTAAAAGCATACCGGTACTTTTCTTTATTTTTATACTAATAAAATTTGTAATTTACTTTTTTAATTATATTTAATAAAAACAATATATTACTACTATTTATAATATTAATAATCACTTTATATATTTTATATTATTGTAACTCGTAATTGGTTTAAGTGGTAGGTTGGTAAAATTAGTCTAGTTTGACTCTTGACCTGATTTGAACTTTATTCAAAAATTTGAAGTTTAGGTCAAGTTGGAACTTAGAGCCTTGGACTATCCTACATTACTTGAAATCTGAAAATTTTAAATAAAAATAATATTATTTTTAAATTTTAAAAATATATATTTAATCGAGTCCAAACAAATTTTAAGCTATTCAAATCTAATTAGACTCTAACTCCGACTTGATCAAACACTTTAAAAGATTGAAATGATCTTTTTTTTTTGTTATACCAAATCAACATTTTACAAAGAAACTTTAGTTCGATTATACTAAATTAGGCGAGATTGAATTTGTCACTTTCAACTCTACCATTAAATTCTAAAAAATAAACTTAATGCCAATTTTAAAGAGTTACAATTAGGCATGGTGAAAAAATTGACTCCAATCTAGTCTAATCTAAAATTAATAATTAAATTTAAATTTAAATTTAAATTTAGATCTACAAATTTGATTAATTATAAAAAATTTAGTTGATTCTATCCGAGTTTAATGAAGTAATATTTTTTAATTGAGATTAAATTCAAATATTTTTTTTATTTTTTAATTTAAAATTTAATTTATGATACTTGATGGATTAATTAGATCAAACAAAATCAGTTTTTATTATTTTAATTACATAATGTCCAAAAGAAAATGTCATTATCAAACAACACAGAGTGGGCTTTACCACCAAGACATAGTGGTTCAACGGCATCACCCAATCCTCTCAAACAGCCCAATCAGCATCCAACTCCTACCTTCCCACTAAACTCAGTTCAACTAACACGTGTCTCAACATAACTGTGCTTAACCAGCTTCTTCTTCGTTTCACATCTTCGTATCACTTCATTTTCAGACAATCTCACCACCCGATCTTTAGAAGCAAACGACACCAACCAACCTGAACCCAGATCACATAATCGAAAAAGCTTCAAGATTTTGTGACTGGAAGTGACAGAAGTGAAAGAAAGAGAGGGGTGGTTGAGGAAAAAGCAATGAAGGGAACGAAGAGGCCGATCCAAGCCGTGGCGACATGGGTGAGGAGGCAACCGCCGAAGATTAAGGCGTTTTTGGCGGTGGTTTCTGGTATGACGGCTTTGGTTTTTCTTCGAATGGTGGTTGACGATCACGACAATCTGTTTGTTGCTGCCGAGGCTGTTCACGCCATTGGAATCGCCGTCCTCATATATAAGCTTATGAAGGAGAAGACTTGTGCTGGTATGTGGGATGATCTACCTTGATATCTCTCTCGTTTCTCTAATTTCAGTTCAATGCTCTGTTCGAAATGGTTTGTATTAGTTGGGTTATGGGTTTGGTCTGATGGGTCGTCCTCAGTTTTGAGTTTTATCTTCTGGGTTCTTGTTGGATGATGCTATTTCATTGGGGTTGAAGTTACTACATGCATTGTTTTAGACAATAAGAATAATAATCTCTGCAAGTATGGTTCTTTCTCTTTAAATTTTTGACAAATTCATGCTGGAGCCTACCTAGCTAGCCACACACTGGTGATACCAATTGATTTGAGGGATGAATATGGATTTCGAACTAGAACCTGAAAGAGATTTAGTATAGTGTTAATGAGGTTCTTGCCATTATTTCTGTTTCTTGGCAGAAAATTTCTTGTTTCTAATAGCTCTTGTTGTGCTTGATATGTTAATTTGTCATCGACGAATCTATCGGAAGAAAGCAGACCGATCACTTATTACCATGGTAGTGATTGTTGGTCACTGCCAATATCAGTACTTTCAGTATAGAAAATTTATGTTTTAAATCTTGTCAAGCTGTATGTTTTATATGAGTTCTCTTTTGTATCACATATCCTTTTGGTTCTCTGCAGGACTTTCCCTGAAATCACAGGAGCTAACAGCTTTGTTTTTGGCTGTTAGACTCTATTGCAGTTTCGTAATGGAATATGATATCCACACCCTACTCGATTCTGCTACGTTGCTGACAACCCTTTGGGTTATATATACGATACGCTTCAAATTGAGATCTAGTTACATGGAAGACAAAGACAACTTTGCACTTTACTTGGTGGCAAGTGTTTTGATTCCCTTTTCTTTCTTATTCTTTTCAAAGCATCACATTTTTAGTATTGCCACTTTCTTAACTGAATCAACATGTCATGTTGTTAGCGTAGAAGAAAGCTTTTTCGTGTCTATATGTTGGTATTGATGTTTCTTGGATAGAATTGTTGAGAACATAGCTCTTTTTTGTGTTTGGCTGCCTGTTGTTTGGATCTAAATTTGATTATATTATTCCTTTGAGCTTTTCCCTTGTTCAGGTTTACCTAAATCGTCTTGATATTTGAAAATTGTTCTCCTTATGTGAATTAAGCTTTTCTCGTTTTCATCTCTGAACATGTAAGAGCTCATCTAAAAATGGTGAACTATTCCAGGTGTAACTTCTAACTTATTTTTCTCATGTATCTTGTAGTGTGTAAGATTTTCGATACATTTTCTGAGCTTCTACGTTGACACAAATATTAGTACCTACCTTATTAAGCAATAAGAACCTGTGTCAGAAAATGGTTTTACTTATATCAATTGAATGGTATCCTTTAAAGAAAACCAGAGTTTACATCTGCCAAAAGAGAGTAATTCTTACTCTGTAGCATAATTGAATTTGGTTTATTCTTTCTTTTGCATTATTGATTTCTTTTCTAGGTTCAACATAGTCCTTTTTCTCATTTAGATTCTCATTGCAGGTAGTTCCTTGTCTTGTGCTATCTTTAATTATTCATCCAGCAACTGCACATCACATAGTTAACAGGATCTGCTGGGCTTTTTGTGTTTACCTTGAAGCTGTTTCCGTTTTACCCCAGCTACGGGTCATGCAGAACACAAAGGTACAATTGAAAGTAATTTTAACCATGTCAGCTTTCTAAATTGGGTTGCTGCATAATGGAGTGCAAGCTTTATAACCACAATACAAATAGTTTTGCAGAAATTATTCGAACTAGTGATCTTCTTTTTCAAGCTTTCGGTTTTGCATAGCAAGTAGATGGTGTTTCCGCAGCTAATTTTTCACTCATCATTCACTAACCTTCTTTTCAGATTGTTGAACCCTTTACTGCACATTATGTCTTTGCCCTTGGAGTTGCAAGGTTCTTGAGTTGTGCACACTGGGTCCTCCAGGTTTGGAAGATACTACAGCTTGAAATTCCCATTCGGTTTGATTTTAAGATTAGATTTGGTAGTCATTAAGAAATTAAAAATGCTTTTGACTTGTCCATGCTAGTAAGATTGCCTATACCAGTTATTGTGGCAAAAAATTATTATTTTCTCGAGAGTACATTTGATTAGGTAGAAAGCTAAGTGGTTTGAAAAGAGAAAGAATGAAAACAAGATTCATTATCATGATTTTTCAATTCGAGATTGTGATTATACTGTTGTCACCTCATTTCTGATACTAAAGAATGAAGAGTGATGTGAATCAGCCAGTGTGTTTCCAAGTCATTTGAAATGGAACAATCTTTCATTTGCATAGGTACTGGACACTCGAGGACGCCTGCTTACGGCGCTGGGCTACGGATTATGGCCGTCTATGGTCCTCCTTTCCGAAATTGTCCAAACTTTCATTCTTGCTGATTTTTGCTACTACTACATCAAGAGGTGAGATTCTGAAATGAACATAGCAGGTATTGCTAGCGATATGTTTTACATTCATCTGAAAAGCGATTTGGTTGGTTGCAGTGTTTTTGGTGGGCAACTCGTTCTACGTCTCCCCTCGGGAGTGGTGTAAGTGCGATTACATAAACTTGCAGGATGCATCAACAGTAACAGGTCGCTTACTTGAAGGAATATGGTGAGGCTTGCTTCTTGAGTTTCTATGGCAGTTCCAGTGTAATATGTAGACAAAATCCTTCTGTGTTCATGGCAGCAGAGTGATTGCAGTAGTTGGTGGACTGTAAAGTTAGGCTTGAACTGGTTTTCTTGGGATATATATGTTTAATAATTCAATAGAAAATCTCAGAATTTTCACAGCAGCAGTGTAGTGCCACCATGGTTGTACTTTGACATATGTAGAGGTTAAAGTGCTTCTTTTACTCTTCAACTGTACTTGTGGCTTTAAGTTTATTTTGTTATAACAGTCACTTGTCACCAGGAATGGCAAGGTTTGTCCAGTCAAGTCTGACCTCACCTGAAGTTAATGGGTGGGTCGGCTTTAGTTGATTGGACTTTGGGGTAGATTAAGGCTTTTCTAATTTTGGGCTTTGGTCAGGCTCATATTCGGGCTGATTGTTTCGGCCAAGTCTATAGCTCAAAATTTTTAATAAAAATGACATCATTTTTAACTTTTAAAAATTTTAAAAAATAAATTTAATTAAACTTGGCTCAGGTTTGATTAGCTTAGGTCGAGCTTCGAGTTGTTCAAGCCTATTCGGGCTTGGACTAGGAATCTTATCTCAATCAGACTCGAATTGATCACAAAACTCGAGTTTACACCTGGTCATTATCATTCTTAATGGTTATATCAAAAGAGAAGGTCAACTTTAGACTTTTAAGAATGTCTAAATTATAAAAATATTGGTTTAAATATTCTATATTGACTGGAATTTATAGTTGAGTTCGTCTTAAATGTTTTTATTTGGAATGTTAATTTATAAAGTAGTTCATTGTATTTTGTGAAATATTATGTGTAAATTTATTCAATAGATATCAAATATCCATACTAATGAATAAGTCAAATTTAGTTGAATTGAATTTTAGTATTTAAACTTGTGATTGAATTTTAGATTCAATTCGGTTTAAAGGTAATAAAATATATTAAATTTTATTTAATTTAAAATTAAGCTTAATAATTTTTTTATTCGAAAAAAAGTTGAATGATATTAGAAATAGTTTGGGATTAATAAGGTTGAACTAAAGTAGGATCAATCTGAATTCAATTCAAAATTCAATAAGACTTAGCCGTAAAACTTGAATCAAACTCGAATTTATTTTGGTTGTCTGAAAAAAATATCGTTTTAGTTTTATTTATTGTTTTAATTTTGAGTTTTTGAATTTAAAAATCAAAATATTGTCATTAAAAATAGAAATCAAATAGACTTCATTATAATTTTAGACTATTTCAACTAAAGATGGTATTTAGGTCCAGTCTTAACCCGGCTCACCAAACTCAAATTGAGGATAACGAGTCAGACCCTATTAATTGAGCCTTTAGTTGGGTTGGGCTCAGACTTGAACTACCCAAGTCCAGCCAAGCCTGAAACCTAACACGTATAACCAAAACAATATCGTTTTGCGAATAATATCATATTTACATTTTTTAATCATAGCTCAAGCTCAAATCGAGCTAGATGGGCCCAATTAGGCTTGGCTTAGGTATAGGTAGGCCGGCCCTAACCTGACACAATATTATCTTTAGTTTCAAAGCCTTTAAATGTGAATTTAAATCGAATATAGTCAACTCAAGTTTAATACAAACCAAATCAAACTTAATTTGTCAAAATTAGGCTTTGACCGCAGTATATATAAAAAAAAAGGACTCTGTAGTCTGCAGTGGTCCATGAATGCTTTTAAAAGTCTATAAAACAACAGCTGTGTTCCATAATCCTTGGTTTCCTTTTCCCTTATACAACGTCTATAACTTTTCTTTTATTAATTCATTTAAAAACTTAAAATCCTATTGGGAAATATGGATAAAATAGTTAAATAACTCTTAATTTATATATATATATATATATATATCGAATATATTTATTATATAGATATTCACATTTACAGATAATAAATAAATAAAAAAATTTCTCTTTCAATTTTTAATAACGCAATTATCGAAGATGGAACAACGAATAAACTTTATTAGCCTAGGGAAAAACTTACATTTACACCATCAAGAACTATATTTAAATTATATCTTTGCGTTATAGTAGTAAGTATAATATTTATATAAGCGAAATTAATTAATTCGGAGGCATGATAGAGTTAATTATCAATTATTTTCAATGGTAAATATATTAAAAAAATGTTTAGAACCAATATTTTAAAAATTAGACCAAAAATTAAACTAGTAAAATGAAATATTGAAGATTTAAATATTTAACTAGTATTAGACCATCGTATACAATAAAATTTGTATTGAAAAAATTAAAAAAAAATTGAAGAAGAAAATTATCTTTATTTATTAAAGAGATTGGTTTAATTAAAGAATAAATGAAAATTAACTGCATTTTTTTATAAAAATATGTTAGTTTATAAAAATTATATCAATTAATTAATAAATTGATCAATTTTTAATAATAATAATAACAACAACAATAATCTAGTAAAAATTTAGCTGAAATGCAGAATCTAGAAAGGTCCAATAGTATGTAATCTTATCCCTAATTAACAAAGAGGTTATTTTCAAATAACTCACATGATACTCAAATAATAAATAAGGGGGTGCTTGGTTGATGGATTTGGGAAAGATTCAATGGGTATGAAATGAAAAATGAGTGATTGGTTAGATATTATCATTATAGGGACAATATTATAATATCCAACTTTCAAGTATTGCTCCATATCTCTCAAGCATGAGAGGAATGTCAATCATTCCTAATGACACTCCCTTCATCTTTTTTAATTCTTTTTAATTAAACATAATTAATTAAATATAATTAATTAATTAAAATATTTTAATTAATTATATTTTTCTCTTTTTTAGCAATTAAATATAATTAATTAAAACATATTAAATTTTAATATAAAACAAAATTTTATTTTTTAATATTTTTAAGAAACCAATCACTATTAATAATAATAATGGCAATCATTGATTCGTTCTATCCAACCATCATAATTATAATAATTAAATGCATTCACATTTCTGATTATGTTCATTCTCATTCTTATTACCATTACCCAATTTGAACCAAGTGTCTCCTAAATACTTAGTAAATAAAATATAAAATAAGTATTAAACTAAAAAATAAGAAAAAGAATAAATAAATAATTTTAATAATAAAAATTATTAAAATAAACGAAATAAAAAATAAAACATTTCAAAATAATTTTTTGGTTAAATGGGCAAGCTAATTCTTAATCATTATTTATATCTAGATATCTCCCTCGGAAAACATTATCTCAACCCACAATTCCCTTTCATACATTGAATCGTAAAACGTCGGCAAGAATAAGACTTGCATGGCTTCATTTGCTTTTTCCTTACCCCACGTTCCCGACCTTAAATTATTTATATAATAAAACATTTTTTAAATTTCTTTTAATTTATATAACATATTTTGGGATTACATTGAAGGTTAAGACTTGGGTAAACTTTCTCCTTTATCATAACATTCATCCACAGAAACTCTCTTTTTATAAAATTATAAAAAAAAGATTATAAACATTATCACCCTCTTTAAATTTTCACAAAATAAAGAGTCTTATATATTGGTATGTTAACTTTTAATTTTTGATTATAATTAATAGCCAAAATATAAAGGTAAAATCTCCCCATTTTAATCTCATCTTATCAATCAATCTTAAATTTAGTATAATGTGTAAATCATTGTGCTAATCAGAAATTTTTAGGAATAAGTGATATGAAGGGGTTATTTGAAGAATTTGTGTCATCTAAGATTTTAAATTCAATTTTTTTACGCTTTTCAAAGATTTTTGTTAAAAGGGTGTAGTTATTTTATATTGAATTTTAATATTAATCATAAAGATAACATATTTTAAAATGTATAATTTTTAATTAGTGTCAAACTTTTTAAAATTTTAATTTAGTAAGTAATATTTCAAAATTTATAAAAATTAGTTAACACGTTAGTTTTACTAATATAATTAATAAACTGACATTCATGTAATATTTGTTGGACAAGTTGTATAAGAAAAATAACCTTTTGACTTAATTTATACAAATTTTAAAAGATTTGTTGCTAAGTTAAAAATTTTGACACAAAATTTTTAAAAAATTGCACTGTTGAATTATTTAAATTGATAAATTATTACAAAAACTTAAAGAAAAAAATTACAAGTTTTATTAAATAAAAAATAATTTTTATATTAATTAATGGTCATTAGTACTGTAAATAATTAAAAATATAAAACAAAATTTTCTGATATAATAAAAAACTAATAATAACAAAACAAAATGTGATATTAAACAAGAATAGCGACAGCTTTTGGACCAGTTTACCAAATCCATAATACACTCGTGCATGGAAACAGGAGTAGTACAGCTGTGGCTGTTACTTCAAAACAGCTGGTGAAGTCACTCTTGAGGTTGTTCTCGTGGGGCTTTCCCAAAGTGACGTATCAGTAATACCCATCCAAAGCTTTCAAATTGCACGTAGTTTCCTTCACAAAACGACGAAGGGTCTATAATATGTATACGTGTACATGATGTGCTAAGTGACTATTTCACTATTTACCCATTAAGGTGTGTTAGTTATTTTTAGCCACATATTCATATAAATTTTACAAAAATATGTGGATATAAATTATTGACACAAAATTAGTATAAAATAATAGGTACAGAGAATCTGACCCTATTTTTATAAGTTCAACTCCTGATCCATTTTTTGACTCTCAATATCCGACAATTGGGACATTCAAGAACTTAATAACACCTTTTGGGTTTTTGGGTTCAAATTTACCAAACTCTTCAAATAAATTGTTGTGTCAGAGGGAGTGACTTTGATATTTTATAAATGAATTTAGGTAATTTTTTACTATTTAAAATATTATTTATTAGCGTATTGATATTAAAATATTATTTATTATATCTTTAATATATTATAAAAATAATTGTAAAGAATTATTTAAATTTTTATAAAATGTGTACTAGTGAGAATCATATCGGGTGTTGTTGTTTTTTATAAAATATGGAGATGTAATTTATATCTTTAATTATTTTTAAAACTACTTCAATGTATAATAAATTTAAATTACTTGCGCGCTATATAAGCTAAGTTGATGGTTTAATTAATAGAAATTTAATGCTATTTAATATAGGTAGGTTTAACAATTGACCAAATTGGATTAGGTTGAGTCATATGACTCTCCCTTCCCTAATAGGCAGCCTAAGAGTTTGGACCGCCCTAAAGGACTTGTCTTGGTTTTGCTTGAGTTTTTAAAACTTATGTACCAAAATACCGTGGATTTAGGAAATTAAACAAAAAATACATTATTTTGTAGAGAGAGTTCATATTAAATCGAGCTTTTAAACTCAAATAGAGTCAAACTTTGATCAATTCGAGTCCGAACTGAGCTTAATTTGCTAAACCCACATCTAGGATGATATGAACACCATTTAAGGTGAAACTCAAACCTTTCAACTAAGTCTTTTCCAGTGTGCTAAGATCTCCATAGAAATAGCAACACATACCTAACACACAAAATCCATGTCAAGCTGCATTTGTTACAATATTAATACTCCAAGGAAAGGGTTAATCTCCAAGTCTTTGAATGGTTTTAATCAAGAGGTTAGGCTTGGCAAGAGCAAGGATCACTTAAAACAAGGTTGTTTGGGTTTTATCTAAAAAATTAAATCAAAATAATATTATTTTGACTTTAAATTTAAAAAATTTTAAAATAAATAACTTAGTTTGAAAAATTAAATCAAAATAATATTATTTTTTAATTTAAATTATTAGAATTAATTTGGATTCAAATCAAATTTAAACTAGTAAGAAAACATTGAATATTCTTAGCCAAGTTCAAAATTTTATAAAAATTTAAATTGTCCAATGTAATATCGAGTTGAAATTCACTTTAATAATTTAAAATAACATTGCATAAATTTTATTTAAAAATTAAATAAAAATAATATCATAATTTAATAAACTAATTTGAGAGAATTAAATCAAATTAATATTATTTTTAAAAATTATATTATTAAAATTGAATTAAATTTATTAATTTTGTGTCAAATTAAATTTACCACTCCTAAAAAGGTTAGGTGGGTGACTAGGAAGGAATGGACAAAACACAATACCGAACTCAAAAGTTTGGCCATCTGATTTTAGGAAAGAGTATTCGTTGGTTTACATCTTTAGAACAGGACTGGTGAATAGACGGCACGAGATCACCTGTTCCAGAATTGCTGTGCCATTCCTGTTCCCAAATAAAACGTCGACGTTTTATTTAAATC
>JAOQMM010000006.1:1073291-1090788 GCA_027563515.1 Erythroxylum platyclados
CAACAAGAACTCAAAACACAAAGAAGATAGAGAGCGTGGATTGAGAGAGGGTAGATGACTGTCAATGGAGAACAAGATGAGAGAAGCAGTGAATCTTACATTAAGTGGCTTGACTCGGCTTCAAGCTTAGCCACTTAATATAAAACATTAAACATGAAATAGCGTAAACGTAGCAGTGAAAATTTAGCCTTGAAATTTTGTAACTAAACGACCACGTTTCAGTATTAGATAGGAGAAGACAGAATAAGATTAGACAAAGGATCTGTCCTCCTCTTTTTCCCATCTCCTCCACGTGTAAACCATGAAAGCCCCTTGCTCTTGAACCCTCACCTACATCCCTATCTGCACGTTTGTGCAACACCAATCCGCAACAAGCCCAAAACTCTCTCTTTCGAGCATTTCATCGACCACTTGGTGGTGGTGATTCAAGATACACCTACCCTCTATATTACATACACCACACCTATGGCTTTCTCCAAGCTTTTGATTACTTCAGTTTTCATATCTCTTTTCCTGACCCATCTCGTCGAAGCTCATCAAACTGTGAAGGTCAGGGCTGATCATGAATTTGTGCATCCATTTATGATCTCTCTCTCTCTTGAGATCCTCTAACTTCCCATGCTTTTACTTTCTAGCAGGAGAACACTACCCTGGAGACCTTCTTTTGCAGAGAAAATAGGTAACAATGCTTCTTGTAACGGGAACTTGCCTAGGTCTACTTTTTATAGTCTATTTTGCCTTATTTTATTTGTAATTATAATAAAAAAAAGTAAAATAAGAGGTTTTTTTAATATTTTGCTCAAGCCTATAAAATGTTAGAAACAGCTTACTTCCTACGATGTAGAAATACGTGAGTAACTTTAAAAAAATATTAATTTTTGAATTTTTAATCTTTCTATTTAAAAAAATTTCTTTCTATTTTTCAAATTTCAACATGTGATAAAACATATATATCTCACAAAAACTAATTAAATAGTAAATATAATTAAATAAATTAATAATTTATTATAATAATTTTAAATTATTATTTTAAATTAAATTAATTATTATATCAATTCATTATTTTTAATAAAAATATATAGTTGAAATTTATTAAAAGTTATTTTTTAATTCTTTAAATTATACAATTGATTAAATATTATCATTAATTATAAAATTATAAAAAATAATTAAATTTACAATTAATAAATTATATTTTGAATTAAATTCAAATTTAGAGACTTATTTAAATATTTAAATTTTTATTAAATTCGAATTTAAATAATATGATATAATTGTTCTATTGATCTGATTTATTATTGCAACTGGGTCCAGGCTCGGCTTGGTTGACCGGAACTAGGGCCTAGGGACTATCATCCCTAATTTTTATCTTAGCGATCTATTGTAATTTTCACTTTTAATAAAAAAGTCATATGACTAATCAAATCTTAGTTATAAGTTCGTTACTGATGTTTGGTGTAATTAGATTGTGGTGGAGCTTGCATGGCTAGGTGTCAGTCAGCATCGAGACAACGCTTCTGTAAGAGGGCATGTGGGTCATGCTGTGCTCGTTGCAACTGTGTTCCTCCGGGAACTTCGGGTAACCGTGAATCCTGTCCTTGTTATGCCAGTTTGACCACTCATGGCGGTAGACCCAAGTGCCCTTGATGTTCAACTCATCTTTCTCTCTAACCAAAATTTTTTAAAAAAAATGTATAATGCGCGTTTAATAATGTTATGTTATGTCCTGATCTTAAGTACTGTCTGTCTCTATTGTATATAAATAAATTATGGTTCTGTATCGATTAATCTTGTGACTTGTAATAGAAGTATTATGTGAAATCTTTATGAATTGATGTTATTATATTTTTAATTTTTTTATGCCTCTGAAAAAATTGTGAATTTGATTTCAAATTAAGAGTTAACGTGAGTTTATACACTTCCTTCAAATAGAAATACATCCTTATTCATTTTTGAAAGATTTTAATGCTATATTTTTTTAAACATCACCATCAATATTTTTTTTTCTTTTTATTCTTAAACAAAAGCTAAAGATAAAAAAAAAGAAAAAATGAAACTTCTTTTATAATAGAATTATGTAGCTTTATTCTTAACTGGTAGAGAGATTGTTTCTGATAGGCTCATATAACGAAAAAAATGCATACACATATTAAAATATAAATAAAAATGGACCTAGTAATAAAAAATACACATAAATAAATTTGCATAAATAAAAATAAGTAATAAAATAAATATAAAACAAGGTAAAGATTAAAAAAAAGATAAAACTAGTGACTAACTATCTAATTTAAATTTAAAATGTTTATAATTTATATATTTATTTGTTATTTTTTTTACAAAGATATTACCATGTCAATGAAAATAAAATTAAACGTTTTTCAATAACTATTTACAATTTTTATATTTCTAATGTTACATTGAGCCAAGTCAAGAAAAATAGACAAAGAATCCTGCACTGGGCTATGATCCAGTCAAAATTTATATTCTTTAGACCTCTTATGAACCAGCCCGTTTCAAGCAGACACTTCATAATTTTGTACCTCTAATTATGTTGGACTTTAGATTCAACAAAAACACCTTTAGAGATGCCTAGTGGTGGCAGCTCGGTCCAACTTTTATGGTAGAGTTCGACTTTTGCCTGAAATTTGATCGGGTCGAGGTTTTCAATCTAAGCCCGAGTTTGATCATTTTTTTAAAATTTTGAATTTTGAGCTTTGTTTCGACTGCTTTACCCTCAGTCTGAGTTCTGCCCAAAATTCGAAATTCTTTTTGAAAAAAAATTCAAGTTTATTTTGAAACTTATTTAATTCAAGTCGTTGATTTTGAACT
This sequence comes from Erythroxylum platyclados, assembly GCA_027563515.1. Taxonomy (NCBI): domain Eukaryota; kingdom Viridiplantae; phylum Streptophyta; class Magnoliopsida; order Malpighiales; family Erythroxylaceae; genus Erythroxylum; species Erythroxylum platyclados. The sequence goes on from JAOQMM010000006.1 coordinate 1,076,121, forward strand.
AGATTGAATTGAAAACCTTTCCAACCTTAGATTCCAATGGGAGTTTGATTTAAAGTGTCTACTCCAAACTTTTTAAAATAATGTTTTTTAATTTAATTGAATTAAAATTAATTAGTTTAATTTTTCTTAATATTTTTCTATGTAATTAAAATCTAATGCTTGATTGGGAGCATAACTGCATTGGGTAGGCTCGAGTCTGGTCTAAATTTTTTTAAATTCGATCAGAAACTCAATAAATTTGAATCAAAGTAGTTGAAACCCAACCTCAAAGCCATGCCTAATTTGGAGCAACACAGCTCACTTTCTACTTACACTCCGACCCTCCCTAGGCCTATTTATAGGACCCAACAAAAACACACAAGAACAGGTCTTGTCCCCTACCACACTACTTCACATGTTAATTAGCAACTACTCTTCTGTGGGCCCAAATCCGAAAAATAATAATAATGGGTACATTAACCGTAAGTTGTAACTAACACCAAACTATCACATTAATTTTCATATTTAGATTAACTAATTGACATAAAGTTTTGTCTTTTCCTTTTTTTATTTTTGTGGGGGCGTTTCTGTAATTTAGCAGTAACCAAATCTGACAGTCACGCATCACACGTGATCCCCGCCCCTTCGAGTTGTTGAGCATCTTAAGTCTTATCAAACAGAAAAAGAAAAAATAAATAAATTTAATTTGTAAGCATGTAAATTGAAATTAAAAGATATAAAATTAAGTATATTTTACATTAAACACTTTTCTATACACTAATTTAAAATTTTAAGAACTCAATTATATAAATATGTAAAGTACGATATGTTCAATCCTAATAAGAAAAGAGGGAAACAGAAATTTGATTTACCAATTTTTATAATTAATTTATCGATACATACAAAATTTTGTAAAAAATTTTATTTCAAAAAAATTATATTTATAATTTAGAGAGAAAATTTTTATAATTTTTCAAAATCTACACCATAATATAAGATAAAAATTAAAATAAACAATTTTATTACTTGTAAGAATGTAAATTCTAATTTAATTTATTAATAAATTAAACAATTATTTTATTATATTATTGAATTTTATATATGATTTTTTTTTGTTAAAACAACCTTTCTATTAGTTAGGAATAAAATTAGTAATATTATACCTTTTCAGACTTCATGTTTTTAGTAAACTTTTTACTAAATTGTGTTGATGTATTATATATGCTCTAAATTTAAGAAAATATTGTAATTTAAAATTTGTAGTTAACAAAAATTAAAGATTGAAGGTTAAAGGATGTATATATAGAAACGTCTTGGGTCATTTCCTATCATATAATCGCCGGTCTTTTCACAATTAATCGCTGAGTTCCTAAATCTTTTTTCCCGTGACATGTCGCGCATTTTCAGTTAAGATACGTAATTTTCTGTTCGGATGCTGGAGGACGTTCACTTTAGCGCGTGCCTGCACCTTCCAGACCAGTCTTCTTCGTTACTGGCCCGTATTGGCGATACTTACGAAAGAAGCGGGTGATTGCGAACTTTCAATTCTAAAAATCTAATTTCTTTTTTTCTTGTAGACAAAAATCGGAAATATATCTTAAAAGTTCGTACAAGGTACCACGTTAGCCACGTGGCATAAATCTAAGAGCTCTGGACCGTGGCCGTTGATGTTTCGGTTAGTCGCGTTTCAGAATTAACTGTCAATAAAAGAAGAAATCCGACGGCTGGAAGAGGCTGACGTTGGTTATAACGAATAGGAAGCGTTGGATACTTTTTTCATCATTTATGAGTGGAGGGAAAGGGCAATCCGACGGTTGTGGATGAGTAGCGACTGGCCACCGTCGATCACGAACTGACTTGAGGATTGGACTTGAACGCGCTACATAAATGGAGGTGGCCGTTTTATGAAGCATTTAAGTAATGATTTTATGGCGAGAAAGCTTCTGAATTTGTGACCCAGTGAAGCGATGATAGTGAAGCTTCGATTACAAAATGAAATTTTATGAAAATAATTTTTTTTTTGGTATATGAAATGGGTTTTCTTTTTTAGGAAAGTTGAAGCTCATTAGTGAGAGTAAGAGCTATGGAGGAGGTTTGTTATGGTGTAGTTGTGTGAGTGTTTAAAAGGGTAAGAGAGATCTTGAGAGTTTCTCTTCTTTTTGTTTCCTTTCACACGCATATATAACTTTTATACGCTTTTTATCTTGCGAAGAACCTGATTCTCCAACGAATTACTCTCTATTCGTCAATGTCCCTCTCTTTTCTTTGCTTTTTCACCAACTTCTTCTTCTTTAGAATGGAGAAGTAGAGATCTTAACGTATCTCTACAGAGAAAGAACTCGAAACCAGCTTTTTCGGTTTCTCCATCTTGGCATTTGACTTGTGTAACTGAACCTGAAATTTCGTTTCTCTCTCTATATCTCAAGGAGAAGATGAAGTAATTCACTGACATACAAGCTTTTCTCAAAATATTTGAAGAGAAAGAGCCAAACGAAGATCTGGGTTTGGCTTATTTGGATGGATTTTTTAGGCCTAACATCGTGAATTGTTATGATTCAGTTGATAGAAACAGACAAGAGTTGTACTGGTAGGGACATGAGGCGTGGAGCGAGACAGATTAAGCAATCTGGAAGACACAAGCTCGTTTCTGGTGAATATACTTCACTCTCCTTCAAATTTTCTGGTCCCCAGATTTTAACCCATAAACAGAAATCCAACTAACCCAAACGGGTCACTTGTCCTTATCTATATGTTCTTAATTCAAGTGTTTGTTGATAAGAGTTTTCTCCTTTTCTCAGATAAATGCCAGTCTCTTGCTCATCTCCCGTTTGCTAGCTTTTGTTATTATCGTTCACTTTGTGTGTACTCGTTTGTTTCAAAAAGGTTTCGACGTTGTGTCCTTGGAGAAATCGAGGAAAGCGAGAATCAAGAGACTGAGTTCGAGCCAAGAAGAGAATTGCCAGATGGGTTACGACGCGTCGGATCGAGAACACGAGCCTCATCTTCAAGCTCCGTCTAGAAGCAGTTTTGGTACTAACAAGAGGTTTAAGCTTTCCAGCAAGGTACGTTATTGATACTTTTATTTATTGCAACAGTCGAAAACTGGGTTGCTCTTAACTGTTCTCTTTTATGTTATATGAGTGAACTTCTTGTGCTTTTGTTCTTACACCAGCTTCTTGATGAATGCAATGGCGTTGATCATTCCTCTGTTCCAAGGAAGCTGCGTTCAGGTTGGTTTTTTTTTTCCTGTTTTTAGTTTGTTTTATTTTTGACGGGGTTTACTGTTTTTGTTTCAGATCGAATGCAATTTGGTGGTTTGATCTTTCTCAGAAGTTTCATGTCTTTGTTTTGTGTTTTTGCTGAGTATTTTTCCTTTGATTTTAACCGAAGCAAAACTCAAAGCTTTTTGCTTTTTGCTTTTTCTTTCTTTTTCATTTATATTCTATATCTTTATTGATACTTCTGAAATGAATTGATTAAGTTCTTTATTTCCCATCTTTTCTAATTTACTTTTCCGGGGAGATACTTCAACTTCTTTATGAATCAGAAAGATGGAAATTTTTTAGTTTTGTTTAATTTTCTTTATGATGTTGGGAATCAAAAATAACATAACTTTGGAATTAAATTGGTACTGAACTTCACAGCCACGAAGAAGCGCAACCGGGAATCTATCTCGCCGCCTTTTCCTGATCCGAAGAAGCTGAACCAAAGTGCTAGTGGACTGGAATCAACCAACAAAAGGGATGGTGTAAAGAAACTGAAATCAAAACTAAACATGGTTAGTTAGCTATATTTGGATACTAAATTCAGTTCTTGTTCTTTTTGAATGGAGCATTTTACTTGACATGAAGATGGAATTGGTTTTATAGAAACAAGGAGTCCTAGTTTGGTCCACTGAAGAGAGTGTTTGTGGCCTAATAACTAAAGATGAAGAAGAAGTGGTAGAGACCTTGTATGCATTGGCTGGAATGTTCCTAGACAATGGACCCAACAGCAAGAATGAGCTGGAGAATGCTTCTTTAGATGAATTGCCTTCAGCTTTACCAGAGGCTAGTGAGAATACTCCAACATTGGAAGGTTCTCTAATCAAATTTCTGTAAACTATTGATCAAGAAGTCACTTTTGCTTGTGCATTCATGGGCTTAAGTTTGTTCTGGTTTTGTCTCTGTGACTATAGACAAAGACTTGAACTCAGATTCGGGCAATGAGTCTGCTGATCCTGCTCCAGTTGTAGAAAAATCACCGGAGGAAATTGTCGCCGATGCGTCCACCATTAAAGAACATTGCGATAATAGGTCTGTTGGTCGAGCGAAGCATGAGGAAGGCAAGCCAGCTTGTGGTTCGGTTGACTTTAGCATCCAACATATGCCTAACCATGATACATGGTATCCCTTTTTATTTTAGGAGATTCTGTGATGCTTTTTAGTCCCTTTTCCTTCTCTATTTTGATGCAATACTTCTACATAATTATATAGCACAATGAAGCAGCCCACAGAGCTGGAGACTCCACTATCTAATCCAAAACCAGAGATTGTACTGGGGCAGGTGAGACAAGTACTCTGGTTTAATCCTTTGAATTATACGCTTATATTCTTCTAACTTCTTTTCTTTTTATTTTACTTTTAAGGCCACGGCCAAAAGACAACCGGATCATCAGCTTAAAACCGAGGACCCCGATCAAAATGGTAAATCTCCTTATCTCACACTGCTCAACTTTGATAATAGCACTTCATAATCAAATATGAAGTTCTATATTCAACTGATAGCATAATTTACTACCAGGAGGTCTAGTATTATCCTCAGCCTTGTCAACAATCTCAAGTAGTGCTTGGAGTTGTGGTCCTTCATCACAGTAATTCTTAAAACTTTCTTTTCTTTCGGTACCTTTCTGCTATTCATTTTGTTCCCACTCATCAAGCAGTTTTACCATCTCAGATCGTCTGCTGCTAAAATTCCATTTTGGCTAGATACTGCTACCTGTGCCACCAGACCTGGTTCATGGAAAGATTTTTCTTCAAATGGAAAGGTACTAACCAGTGTCTACTTATCCTTTTATAAATTGCCATTAGGAATGGCAAACCGGGCAGGGCTCGGCTTCGGGAGGGCTGGCGTGAACAGGTCCTAACCGGTTTTTGCCAAAATGCCAGTCCCTAATTGCCATTGAAAGCCTAGTAGAGAGCTATTTGTTTCTTTATTGTTTATTTTTTCAACCATCTCATCACAGGTTAAGGTCAACACTGACAGGAATTCATGGAAAAAATGTGCAACTCATGTCCACATAAGTCAATTTATTAGGCTGCTACAAATGTCTATTTTAAATCAAGGTGCAATGATGATGATAAATGACTTAAATGACATGAGAAATGAATCAAATGGAGTCACATCTGCTAGTGGAGTTGTCAACATCACTGAGAATAATCCGATTGAAGCTAGAACTGATATTCTTGAATATCAAAGGCTTTGCCAAAATCAGCCACAGGCTTCTCTGGCATCAGGCACATTCACCTCTCAGAAGCAGGTATCTTCGCATCCAATTCCAATGGCATTTAAGTTCTGACCATCCAAATACTGTGTCCTAACTGGTAATTAATTTTTCCCAGATTTTCAATTTTTTTTCCTTGCCGGCTGGTGCTACGGAACTGGAAACAAACGATACTTTGGATAGAACTGGAAATAGATTGGAACCATTGACACATCTCCAATATCCTTATATACACTCACAGGTGCAGCATCCAACTATAGTACCAGCTTTCTCCATGTCCCGACACAGAAGTGCTTATCCCGATCAGCCTTCAGCTGCAGCTGCAAAGCAGGTTTTTGTTCTTTGTTTAGGCTGTTACATGTGACATGGAGTCGAAATCATTGAATGGATAATAGATACTCTGAAATGCTGTGTCCTCATTGTGGTAAATACTTTCGATGGTTCACTTATAATTCTAATCACTGAATTAGAATAGAGTGTTTTTTGTTGTTTCCTGAGACTAAGGGAGGAGATTCAACATGACAAACACAGTGTGGCATTAAGCTTAAACGATACCACTTTACATGACTTCGAACTTGTATCAACTTCTGCTTGTAGGCTTCATATTGGTTATCGAATTGCCTTGTAAGTTTTTGATATTGAACGTGTTCCATTGATTGATCTTAGGTCCAGCTTCAACCCACTTATCTTGGAAATCCATTCTATGGTTCTCCTGGAAGCAATCTGCCTTTGACAAAGCAGCAGGTGCAGCATCATCAACAACTACAACAAAAGAAGCAGCTATGGGCCGCCCAGATGTTAGCTCAATACAGAAATATGGAGATTTCTGCGCCCATGACTCAATTCCCAAGTTGGCAAAAGGGCCAAGAGACTCAAGTCATTATCCCACTTTCTCCTCCAATTGATGTATTAAGCTCTAAGTACTATCAAGGGACTCAACAGCAACAACACCACCTCCATCACCCCATGATCTTCCCTTCATCATTACCTTATTCAAGTCTTCAGAAGCAAGATCACCACCTTTCTTCTGTTTATGAAGAAACCGGAGGCGGGTTTCAAGCAAGTGGAGCATTGCAGTTGCTCTGTAATGAACGCCTGTGAAACAGGTTTGAATCATAAGCTACATTCATCAGAAGAAATGGACGACAGATATGATGCTTTCGTTCATAAGTTGTTTGTTAAACGCCAGGCGGGAGACTGCTGCATGATTTAAGAAGGACATAGACGATTGAGATGAAATGGGGAGATAAAATTAAGAATTGAAAGCATATGAGCCACGAAATGTAAGGTGCTAGATTATGCTCCAACGTGTTCATTATCTTCTAAAGAGGATAACAATTTTTTAAGTCTTCTTTCGTGAGCGTATGTACTGATATATCGTTTGTTACCTGTGAAAGTTAATCGAAACACATCCAACGATTGTTCGGATTTTCAAGTACAATAACGGTGGAGCCGATGAGACCATCATAATAGTATTGTAGGTCGACTTGGATCAACTCTTTGGACATCATTTGTTGAAGAAGATGATACCAGAGATAGTTATTGAAAGTTCCAACGTAAAAGAAATCACCTCTTGCTAATTGATAGACCTCTTCATGCCTGTTTTTCGAACCTTCTTATTTAGCTGTATAGAGATTGCTAACTAGTCCAGAATGTTCCACAAGCTGTGCAGAAAGTGAAGACCAAAAGATCACCAGATCCTGTATGTCAGTATCGGTCACAATAGTATTGTTGAAGCTTGGTTGAACATAAAAAACTCCTTTAGTAAAGATCTTTAAGTCTCCTGAATTGTACATTATACATATTGATGGATCGACAATCCAGATTGTGTATGCCAAAAAGAAAGAAGCAGAGTTTTCTGGCACAATAACAATCATCTCTTAAAGAGAAAATGGAAATTTCAGTTCTCAGTCACTCTTCACACAAACACATGCTTACTCAAGTTTTTCCAACTCTCCCATTCTCTCTATGATGGCCTGCATGCAAGCAAGAACAATTTCAGTTTTAGAATAGCTTCCATAATGTCCAAATATTTAACCAGAATAACAAGAAAATAGTGCATAGAAAGAAACAATGCTCTAAGATGGATAAAATGAGCACACATATTACGCCCAATTACTAACAGAACAAGAAATCACGTCAATAGTTGGTCAACTGTAAAACCGTAATTCTATTCGTCTGCTGTAGCTGATATTGTATCCATACAAATTTCAGTTTTCGGAAACAGCACAATATATTGAATATCAACAACAATCTCTAGCTCACCTTCTTGCTAGTTTCTTGAAGCTCTCCAGCAAGAATGAATTCATCAAGAATCAAATAAACCTGAGAAAAGAGACATGAACATGTTAAAAGTCAAAGAATAAAGAAAGAAATGGTAGTTATTAATTGATAAACACAACCATATGCCCATTGAATCAAAGGTAGATATTACATTGCATGAAAAATTATGTGAGCCTATTACGGATATTGTTTGATGCAATTGAATCGGAAAACTTCATTCACAAGAACCATTCCAATGAAACAGACTAAAGGGCATATCATTCTCCAGTAACTCTAATCTGGGAATCCACTTTGTGGAATTATTACTAAAATCGTAGTTGAAACAGTAAAAAACTTTTCGCTAACAGAAAGGTCGGATCAGTGCCACTAGACTTATGGTACTACGAGTATGACTGCAGTCTTATGACCAAGATTATGGTACTACGAGTATGACTGAAGTCTTATGACCAAGATTAAGGAACCAAATATTACTTCATTATCTTCTAACAAGTCAAAAGAGCACCAGTACCAACCACAGTGACTTTGAACACAAAAGATAGCATTGATCATACAATAATGTGATACAAACAAAGTGGCCAAGAACAGTAGACAGACCTTGTGAAAATTAAATACAAGGTCTAGCTCACACACATTGCTGAAGAAATGATCTAATATCTCCACAAACAAATGGATGCACTCTAAGTAAGCCAATTCATTGTCCGTTATGTCCACGCATAACGAGAAGAATAACCCGGCATAACGTCTGTAAATAACCTTGTGCGTCCGGAACTGCAATAAGAACAATTACAAGGTAAAGAACAGACCATGATTCATAAGGTTAAATGATGAAAGGTCAAAGAACTGAATGACTTGTGCAGTAGAACAGATATCCATTAAGTAATCCCACTCGCAGACGGATTCGGGGTTTCAAAGGATTTGAAATTCTTATCTCATAAAGCTAAATTTGGGAAATGTTGGACAAGCATAATTTCATCTGATAAACTAAATTGCATAATCAAAGAATCAGGAACAGGTACCAACCTCAACGAAATTCGTGAACTTGGGGTCTCTATTAACCACCAAACGATGAACCTAAAAAAGGCAAGAAAAAAAGGCAATACAATCAAAACAAGAGAAATCAGTTATATTAATCTTAACAACAGAAGAGAAAGGAAAAGAAAGGAATTTTAGTCACCTCGTATTCGACTTTGTGCTTCTCAGAATCCTCGAGAGGAACATAGTACTTGGCAAGACGAGTCTTGCCTTGCCTATTCTGAAGAAGTATGAACCGGATCTGTAAAATCCATACATGACCCAGTAAATCAAAATCGTTTCTGATTCAGAATTCACCAACTCAGCAACACCATAAGGTCACTAAAGAAACACCCAAACTTACCATTTTTCTACTTTTACCAATAAGATCAAACGAAGAGCTAAGCTAGAGGAGAGGCTATGGCTATGCAGTGTTTGAATGATCTTGCCTTACGGAGACGAGAGCTACAAGTTGACAATCGGACGTCAGATCTCGCGCGTTTGATTGATTTCGTGATCTGATTTAATCTACGGCTATAATGGCGTCAATGCTCTGGGTACAGGTGTTATTAATGTATCAGAGTGTAAAGAGATTCGTTTGGCACAATTTTATTTCTCAAAATGCGGTTTAAAAGGAAATTATATTTACTCTCCGAATTTTTTTTCTTCCATTTAATTTATTTTAATTAAATTCAGTTTAAGTTATATCAATTCATTGATTTTAAATTTTACAAATTTTCAAATCAATTTTATTAAATTTAAATCAATTGAATTTTGAATTATATTTAAATTTGAGAGTATAAATTTGAACAACTCAAATTAATATAAATTAATTTGATTAAAATATTTTAATATAAATTATTTCAAGTTAAATCAAGCGAAAATAAAAATAAACATAACAAATCTTAAAATAACCCATTATAAAAGTTATATAGAAATTTGCGAAATGATTAAGAAAGGGTTTTGAAATTTAATTTAATATTTAATAATCTAATTATTTAATTGAGATATAATATTGTAAATAAAATTATTAAAATTTTCTTTAGATAAAAACGTTAAAAAATATCTTGACAATGATCTAGAGCATATTATGTTGCAGTAATAAATAATCAATTAAACTATCTAAATGGATAAATAGGAAGATATTTATGTAAAAGTAGATTGCTTTATTTTTTATTTAGTAAAATTGACATGATTTTTCCTTATATAATAATAATAATTTTAGGATTATCCCTTTCTAGAAATTATTTATCTTGTATTTTATATGGAAATTTTTATAAAGTGAAGAATTTTAACTTATTTGTTGACAAACCCAATATTATTTTTTTATTATCATATAATTCTAACTTCAAAGGCAACACAAAAGTTTTATTCAATATTTTAAAAATTAGACCGGAAGTTAAACCGTTAAGACAAGAAGTTTAAGGTTAAACAGGTATTAAACCGTCATAAAATTGGTTAAATATTAAATAAAATTAAAGAATTTAAAATATAATTGAAATTAATTAATTAATAAATTAATCGAGAGTTATAAAAATAAATCAAACTATAAAGTTAAAAATCGATCCAAAAAGTTAAACGATTCAAAATTTTTACTACTGAATTGGCCTAACCAATTAGATTTTTTAATCATTAGTTTTATTAATAAAAAAAAGGGGTGACATCTCATGTATTATTCCTTTCATAGTACATATTACGCCTTACTTATAAAATCTGAATAAACATTTTGCAGGTCCGCAGGTGAAACTATCCCAAGCTTTGCTTGTAGTACAAAGCATCTCACAAACTAATGCATTTCTTCAAAAACAAGTTCAGTTAAATGAAATAATAATCCTGACATTGTTCCCTGCACCTTTATTCTCAACTCGTGATCTCCAAATCCAACTACAGAACACAGATCTAACCACTGCACTTAGATTTTATATTCAACTACCTGGAAACAAATTACCTGCCTGCCATTGTCCAATCTAATAATCATGATCATACATGGAGTTTCTGGCAGCCATTAGAGCAGCTCCAATCCCAGACCCATCTTTGGTATGCTCTATGACTATGTTCTTGGAAATTTCTGAACCTAGAAGCTCTTTAACAGCTTCTTGCATGTATGTTCTGTATTGAGGATAATGCTCGTATAGTCCACCATCCATCGCAACAACTGTTCTTTTCCCAAAGATCAGACCCTTTGAATCTTCCTCCATCTTCTGCAAAATCCCAACAATGCCTGCACCAGCTAAGCGTCCACCTCTCTTCACAATGGTGTCACAAACGTCCACAACTGTCTTCCTTGCACTAAAGCTGGATTCCACCTGAACAGAGATTTGGAATTGAGAAAGTTTGAGTCGGATTGAACATTTAGTATCTCATTGCATAAGAAGGTGAAAATTACCCCGGCAACTTCGAATAAAATTGATCCTACGGCTTGAAGATCATCAGAGTAATCCTGCTGCATTGCACATAGGTCGGGAGTCCTGTAATATTACCAGAAACAGTTCCAGATTGGCGGATTTTTCTAAGCAACAAGCATTCAAATTTTAAACATTCCAGGAAATCATTCAAGGGGAAGTACAAAGTGATCAAATTTGATAGAGGAGTCGCATCAGAGTCCTTTTGCGTTATTCTAACAACGTCAATATCAGCACTGGATGGCCTTCCTACTACTTATCGAAGTCGGATCGAGTGAGATTAACTAGCCATTTCAAATGATAGATTTATGTTTAAAGCAACAGATATTTGATGGAGAAAATACAGGATGAATTCTATAGTATATGGGAAAAACCAATGTGAGAGCTGCAATAAGAAAAGAGCTAGGAAGCCAACTAGAAATGAAGTTGGTCATTTTAGAATTTTCAGTGGTTAGGTTAGGACACTGAGAAAAACTTACCTAAGTGTAAAAGGCATGGATAGCTTTTCTGGGATGTGTTTTCCAAATAAAGAGCTTTCTTCAGCCATATTATGCAGGACTCGTCGTGCAATTTCGCCAAGATACATTCCGGAGATCGTCTTCTCAAGTATCTGTTTCATCAAACCAAATCATCATTTATTTTGCAGCACTAGTACGATGATTATGGACCAACAAAAGCAGTAAAAATCAAATGTTACCTGCTCACCAGGATTGATACTTGCAGTATCCATATCTCTATCAAACACCGTCAAAGGAATACCTTGAGAAAATGCTCCCCATTCTGTATTGATTATCTGAAACAGAAGAATTCACACACATTAAGTATTCAAATGAAGATCAGATGAGGACAGAAAACCAGCATTCTTACACACCGTATTTCCGGAATGAAAATTCGATCCCGGTAGTTTTTGAATAGTATCCATTCGCTCTACATAGCAAGCATTCGTTCCAGTGCCCAAAATGACAGCAACCATAACATCATTGTCCCAGTATCTAGCACCAGCTAACGTTGCCACAGTATCATTAACCTAATTCACATCAATTTGTACAAATTGTCAACTTTATAACCAGACATTCTATGTAGGAGATGGATGAGCATAGTGCATACCAAAGCAGACACTCGCATATCCAATCCTTGTCTCTCCATAGCTTCATTCAGACAAGCAACAACATCTTGTCCTGCCTGAAAAAAAAGGTAAGAGTTTTCCGATCACTCTGCCTGAAGCGTGAATTTAGATAATTGGCTCATCTTTTTGTCCAGTGTTTCTATATTTCAAAGCTTCCTTAGCTCTTTCTCCTCCTCACTTTTGTTACTAATTAGAAAATTGATTCATGAAGCCGTAGGACTTGAATGTAAGTAAGAATTGAAGGTTGCAGAAGTATACAAACCGTCCCAGAGACAGCAAAACCTTTGGTCCACTTGATTAATATGCCAGAATCAATGGAAGTTTGTCTAACAGGAAAAGAAAATGTGAATCCAATCTCCCTTTTCCTTCCACGTGGCGAATGAAACATCCCACCCTCATTCTGAGAAAACTTTGCCAATCCAGACGCAATAAAATCAAAAAGTTCCTACAAAAACACAAAACTCTGAAAAGGGTCAACAAATACAGTGTAAAACATCAAGAATAGTGAAAGATCATTGCCAAAATCCATACACAGACCTCCGAAGTACCAAACATGAGCTCCTGAGGAATAGATACTTGATCAAAATCAGTAGCCACAACTCGATCTTCCTTCCCACCTAATTGTACTCTCAGAACCCGAAAGTTTGTGCCACCAAGATCCAACGCATAAAACAATCCTTTCTCGTTCCTAACAAATCAAAACATGTCTGAAAAAACTGACACCAAACACTACAAGATCCTCTGAAGCCACAAAACAACCAGAAATTTAGGTATCAACAGCTACAGAAACTTCGTGATCAGAAAGAAAAACACATTAACAAGTCTGGAAACTAATAACTCAGCATTGATATACCCAGTAGGCAAGCTATCAACATAACTGAGTATCATCTTGAGCTCGCCACCGCCATCTACGGCCAACCCAGATCGCATATCTGCGGTCATGGCATTGGCGACGTGACGCAGAACCGGCAAAGGCGTTGCACACTCCGCTTGCAACTTGGTCAATATGGACCCAACCGAAACGACATTGGATCGGACTCCCATTCTCACTTGCCGCGTGCTCCTGTGAGATCGCGAGAGAGAGATCGGCCCGACGGCCGGTATGGTGGTGGTGGTGGCGACCGGCATTGTCGGTAGACGCTGAGATCGAGGAAGGCAAAGAAAGAGAGTGAAAGAAACTTGTGAGGGCCAGACGAAGACAAGAAGTTAGAGAGCATGTTGAACAGTTAAGACAGTTGTTTTCGATCTTAATTGCTACGGGAAGGTTTCAACAGTTAGGTTATTAAGTGTGTGCTTTATATATGTATAATAATAAATAATAACACAATGACAGCGTAATTATTGACAGTTAAGTTCGTTTAACTAACTTCCTAACTGTTATACGCTTTTTGGAGTTTGGTTTTAAGGGAATTAGTTAACTTCTGATAATTACTCTTTGGATACAAACTAGATCATTTTTAAGTGTATGCAATTTATTTATAAATTACTATTCGAATAAAGTGTCATTAACTAAATTTTATGTATTTTTATTCTCCTATCAATTTTGTTTCGGAGTTTGTTGAGTAGGTCAGCTATGTTGCAACTCAAACCTTCAACTACGCTAGACCCGATAAGGTCGGATGCCTCAAACTCAATCAAGCTTCAAATTAAACCTGAATTTAAGTAAAAAAATTTCAACTAAGTTCGAGCTTAACCTAACTCAGCTTATTACTAGTTATACTTCTACCATTGATTAGTGTACCACGAATAAGGATGACAATAATTCAAATTAGGCTTATCGCCGAGTCAACCTGAGTAATTTGAGTCTTAAAAGATTAGCCAGTCCAACCTAGTCAAAATAATTTGAGTTCAAGTTCATATCGTTTCAAATGCACAATAAGACAACTCAAAACATTTTTTAAGCTAAACCTCGGGCTTAAACTCAAAACTCAGTTAAATTAAACTTGTTCAATGGCAGACTGAATCTGTACTCAATTACCAAGCCTAACCACGGAAGGCCAATTAGTATTTATTTTGGATTTTAGATTATTGAGGAGTGATGGATAAGAATTACAGGACAAATTGGAGGATTATGGCGGACAAGTCGATGTTGACAGAACATGTCCTGTTTGATTGTTTGTTTGTTTGTTCGGTCAATCACATTCACCTTCAGTTCAGATGTTTCGTTGTTGAGCTTTTTCGGATAAATCGTTAAATCTCATATAGTTAGCTGATGGGTTCAAATGGCTAATATTTAATAGTAGGTACGTACGAAGCGAGGGGTCCAAATCCAATGTGGCAAGCTTAAAATCAGCAATCTCCTTAGGGCCGAATATATAGACTTACATATTTAAATTTTTATAAATATATATCTAAATTTTATAGAAATTATAAATACTTGATGAT
>JAOQMM010000006.1:1099322-1111307 GCA_027563515.1 Erythroxylum platyclados
ATCTCGTTACGTTCTATCCCAAAACTCCTGATTCGGATGTTTTCTATTTTCACTGTTTATGATAGAATGGAACGTAACATGAAAACCTCTGCTTTCACCCCATCTCATTCAATTCCATTATAAACCTTCAAATAAATGATGGAAGTGTGTTACGTTTCATTCCATTCTATTATTAACCGTTGAACCAAACAGGGCTTTAGGCTAGCAACTGGGCCAGAAGCACACTCTTATAAGTGTTGAGGAGAGTCGGGGCTTTAGGGTTCAATCTCATGGATAAGCAAATGAGTTTACATGCTAATTAGGCGAAAAAGTGGGAATGGCAATAGGTCGGTGGTCTAAGGCTCGATAGCTTCTACTGAGGCCTAGGTTTAGATTGACCGATTTTTTAATTTTTTTATTAAAAATAAAAATTGACATTGTTTTCTTTATAATTGTTGGGTCTTGAGTTGGGTTGGCCCGAACCTGAGCAACCCGAGCCTGAGGGCTGTTGAAAATAATTTAACAAATTCAAACTCAAATTTGAACAGTTGATCAAAAGTTTGGCTCGAAACTTTGTATCTAAGAATATTTTATATTTTAAGAAAGGTATAAACAATATATATAAATTTACAAGTAAAATTTTTATAGAAATTATTTGAATTTTAAGTAAACTATATATATATCCATTGTAATGAATTATCATACTCTTTCTCTTTTCTAATTTTTATTGTATTTATTTCCAACCTTGAGATTTGACAGACAAATCTTTATTATTACATTTTCAGTAAAATATTTGGGTTCAGATTTGTAGTTTAACTAATTAAACAAATATATAATTTTTAAAATTATCAAAAAAAATTATTTATTGTTTTTAATTAAAAATATTTGTTTATACTTTGGTTAAAAAATAATAACAAAATAAAAGTGATATGAACAACATACGTTAATCAATTAAATATTATTAATATAGTTTCTAACATAACTATAATAAATTATTAATTTAAATTAAATTTAATAATTTTGAACCAAATTTAAATTTAAGACACCAGATAAGGTTGATATATTAATATTTAATTGTTCCACGAGTGTTGATTATGTCACATGTGTTTTACAATTATTTTTAGTAGAAATAAAAGAGAATGATCTTTTTAAGTAAAAATTATAAAAGAATTATCAATAACGTAAAAGATCATAACTTTTTAAATTTAATAAAAGGAAACTTATTATTATTATTATTAAATAAAATTTTAAGTATATCTAATATTGAACTATTTCTATTATAAAAATTTGTCATTTTAGCAATGATGTATGGTATTGTAGTTGCGAAAGCTTTATAAATTCATTTTATTCAACATTTCTTTGGGTCTACTCAAGTCTTTGCATCGTTTGTGACGCATAAATGGCGGAGTCACTCTCAAACTTCAAATTGTTGCATTAGGATCACCTACCCTTCATTTTCTGATCAACTAATCAACAATAATCAATTTAACAAATCACATCTCAGTCGTAAAAACAAATCTTGAATTAATTAAGTTTTAAAAAGATTTCGAGTGTAAATTCAAAAAATTAAAAATTTAGAAAGTTTTAAAATAAAAATAATATTTTTATAAAATTATATCCAAACGTTACTTATAAATTTTAAAAATAAATTATTAAATTACAAAGCATAATTATATTTTAAATTTGGTTAAAACTTTTTGCTTTTCTACTTGAACCGAAATTTACATAGATAATGTATATCCATTTTTTAACATTAAAGCTTGTAATTCAATAAGCGTAGGAGTTAAATTAATGGTTTAGTCAAATATTTTAAAAATCAAATCTGCTCAGTCAGTTTAATAGCAAAAATTTTGAACTGAATAAATTTTTTATTCAGTTTTTAATTTTTTGGTTCGATTTAGTTTAATAATCTTTATTATTAAAACTCGATTAGTTTATTAATTAATTGACTAATTTTTATAAACTAATCAATTTTTATAAACCAAATTAAACTGATTAATTTTATTTAATAGTCTTTTTTCAATGAAACATTAAATTTTTTTATGGGTAAGGTTAATTTTTTTAAATTATTTAATTTTATTCAATTTTTAACTAATTTTATGATATTCTAATATTAATTAAACATTTTAAATTTTAAATTTTTTATTTTATCAGTTTAAATTTTTATTTAATTTTTAAAATATTGGTTTAGTGCAAGGAGATTTTTCTTTCATATTTATTTAGTTAACTCGGATTTGATTGAATGACATTAGCCAACTTCTAATTTATTATCTCGTCAACTCTTGCTACTTTCGGGCTTCAGCATGCAAATCTCGGTTAATCGGCTGATCCAAGCAAATGACTAACCCATGCGAATATTCTTTTTGTTTTGGTAAGGAAGAATCTGCCTATTTTTCAAGTGTTTTTTTGGATAAAATTACATATAAGTTGGGTATATTAAAAAAATCACTTATAATTTAGCATATAAATGACATATTCGATTTAAATGTTCAATAAAGATTAATTAGGCAGTACCTATATGTCATTTTGTATGAAATCTTTGAAAACATACTCTCTTATTAATTGAACCACTTTTTATTAAGTAATTCAAGTACTTCTTTTTATAATAGTTAAATTTGAATTTACTAAAATTTTTTGAGTAATAAATAAATTTTAAATATATATATATGAAGGCTTTATAATTTAAAAATTAATTAATAAATTAACAATAAAAAGAGTTCTCAAAAATGTATTTTGTCTGGATGAATGAAAAATAATGAATGTACAAATACTAATCACTCATCAACTGATATTTCTATAAGACATTAGTCACACAAGGGATGACAATAGGCAGAGCAAGTCGCCCAGATTTTAGCCTGACTCGATTGCTTTTATTTGAGCCCGAGTTTAAGCTCAATTTGAGGTTTGATTGAGCCCGAGATACTTAGGTAAGAATCTGAACTTAGTCTGAGGTTCAATTTAACCTAATTTTATTTTATATTTTAAATAAAAACAAAAAATGAGTTCATTTTTCTTATAGTTGTCAACCCAAGCTCGAATTTAACCAGAAACTCAATTTTTTGAAAAATCATGGTCAACTCAAACCTGACCTATTGACCTCAGGTTGGGTCAGATCCAAATGTCATCTCTAATCACACATCAAGTTTTGCATAGATATTAAAATTTTGAATATCAGAACATATAGGGTTAATTCCTAAAAAAATCTCAAATTTTCGTCAAAATTTTAATTATAATCCGAAATTTAAAAAGTAGCAATAAAATGTCAAAATTTTCAATTTTTTTCAATTCTAACCCAAACTTCAAAAAGTGGCAATAAAATGCTCAAATTTGTAATTTTCTTCAATTTTAGCCCAATGCTATTTGTTGTTCTTTCGATGCCCTTAACCCTTTGTTTTCTGTTTGTTCTTCTGACGTCCCAAACTACTCTCGCATTGCAACATACTGCATTAGTAAGCTCTTTGTTTTTAGTTCGTTCTCCTTATGCTCTTAATGTAAGGACATTAGAGTTGCTTACTCTGAAAATTGATGAGATTGTCGAGAGAACAAACTGAAAACGAAGGGAAAAATTGAAATCAAAGTGTAAGGTCATCTAGGCTGTGTAATCTGATTTAGGTCATTTTTAAACAACGAAGTTATTTTAATTATGTGATTACACGATGTCGTTTTATTAATCTTCATTTGTAGTGTTAATTTTGGCTGACGTGTATTAATAGTTAAGGTTTTCTAAAATATATGGCAAGTCACGTCAGTAAACTTAATGGAAACATTAACGTCGGATTAGAATTAAAAAAATGAAACTTTGAGCATTTTATTGCTACTTAAAAAAAATTGAAAGTTTGAACATTTTATTGTTAATTTTTAAAATTCGAACTATAATTAAAAAATTGATGAAAGTTTGGATTTTTTTGAGTAATTAACCCAATATATATTCTAAATAACTAAAATTATAATAAGTATTTGTATCTTTTATTTAAGAAATATTGTGAATAAAGAATTTAATTCAAATTAAAAGGTGTAAAAAGAAAAAAAAGGACTATGATATGATGGCACAATTTTGGTATTCGTCGTTGAACATCAACGGCGTCGTCTTCCCAACGACCCCAAACCACACGCACCCCCCTCGCAAAAGCTGATGGTATCTTCTCTTTAGTTGGTTTGGTCTGCTTCACAAGACCAATTAATAATTTAATGTCTACCAAAATGAAAACAAACTTGACAAATGATGCGATTGATGAACTGGTTCATTATTAGTCGCAAGTTTTTATGCTATTACTCAGTTGACTGAGAAGTTTAATGAGCAATACAATATTAGCTTTTTGTGTTGGTAAGTTTCAGTACTAAACCTATTAGTCTAAATAAACAAAACCATTTGGACCAATGAGTACTAAACCCATTAGTCCAAAAGGTTACGGATAAAGCGTACACGAGGGAATAATGCTTCGATTACGGTAATGAATTTAATTTTAGTTAAGGATTATATTAGTATAGATCAATATTACATATTATTTTAAATAATTTTTAAATTTTATAAAATTACAAAATAATCTTTCAGTATATTATATTTACATTTTTTACTTTACTTTAATTATATCTTAAAAAATCCTAATAATATAAATTTGAGATAACAAATGATTCTTTATTTTTATTAATATTATTTTCACATATTTCTCATCAATTAAAATAATTTTAAATTCAAATATTTTAGATAATTTTATTATTTTTATGTATAAATAATTATTATTTTATATAGGAGAAAATTTAAGTTTTTTTCAATTTAGCCCTTTTTTTAAATTTATAATTCTATCTAATATTTTACTAGTATTTTGGTTAGTGGCTGATACCAACCGAAAAAGCCAATTTCGACCGATACTAGAGTCTGGTATAAAATTTTCTAATTCTACCAATTTTTTCCCAGTGTGATTGGTACTAGCCGATATGGAATGTTATTATGAACAATGCAAGGGAGTTCTAACAAGGTGGTTCAACATGATCGAGAGAGTAAGAGTTTTTGTTTAAGATTTTTTAAGTCACTTGTAATTTTATTTAAATTTATAAATAATCAAAATATAATTTATTCTAATTTTTAACTTTTTAATTTAAATTCTCGGATGATCTTTGAATTGTATTAATTGATTTATATAAAACACTTAATTTGGGAAATCAATCATAACATTTTAAATATCTAATTCAAGTAATTTGCTTGAAAATATATGATTTAAAAATTAGTAAATACATCAAAAATTTTATTTATATACAAAAATGTAAATACAACCCAGCAACTCACGCCTATAGTGCTTTGTAGATAACAACAAAACAGGGCAGAATTGCTCTTGGATTGAACACAAACAACTCCTCGAGATTCGAATAAACGTCGTCGTTTCTGGCTACAGAATCGTACGAGCCCGCCGTCGATATTCCACCGTCCTCCTCTGCCACCGGCGACGCGGCATCCGTCACGCGCTTCACCCTCCCAGCAATTACGCGACACACTATCATTGCCCTCTGACCGTCCGTACCACTATAGCTGATCAAAGAATCGTGAGCCCTACCGCTACTCGCAGTCGTACGGACACCTTTGGTCCCTTTCGCTTGGAACCCGTGTCTTAAGGCGGTGCACACTCCGCAAGCCGGAACTGCGCCGCATAAGCTCGACGTGCCGCACTCGCCGAGATAGCAAGTGAGGCTTGTACAGTAAAATCGCAGCAACTCGTTGCCGTCGGCTGCGCATCTGGGGTTTTTTCTAGTGCTGTTCAGCGCACGTGTCTTAACTGCGTCTCTGCAGTCCTCAAACCGTTGGATTGTTCGGTGCGTGTTTTGGACCTTTAGTATCCGTTCGATCTTGCATATGGGATTATCCTTCTTTAGCCAGCTTGATTTGAAGATCATCTCCACTACGTTTCGACCCGAGTCCTCTGGTCCCAACTCTGAGACTGAATCAAAGCAAATACCGTTACAAATAATGATTTTCTCTAAAAATCCATTCCAAAGTTTTAATTTGCTGAATTACATTTCAGTTATGTATAATTGCAAATAATAAGATAAATTATAATAAAATCCAAACTCAAATTTAGTATCCAAATTCGATCGAGTTGATGTTCGAGTTCGACTTTGATTAATTATACTGAACTTATGTATAATTACAAACACAATAAAAATTTAAAGGGTAATAAAGACTCGAACTTGAGTGCTTGAATTTGATCGAGATTGAATTCGAATTTGAGTTTTGCGGAATAATTACCGGCGTGAAGAACTTTCTGATGAAGCTCTAAGCTCTCAAATTTAGGGAAAACCTCTCCACAATGAGAGCAAGTGCATATCATGGTCCTTGGAATGGAATACCTGAAATAATTTTGATGTTATAATAGCTTGATCTTCGTGACTTGAAAATTAGTTTAGAAGAAGAACAGTGTGAAATATGGTAGGACTTGTTATTGTACCTGCTTGGGTCAACGATGGTGTGACACTCGTAACAACCAGAAAGCTTCCTGAGCTGCATGCCTCTCGAATATGACGTGAAGTTACCACCACCGTTGCATCTCCCAGTTCCGGTCAGTGATGACGATCCAGACACCGGTTTTTTTCGACTCAGCAACCCGGTAATATTCTCGGGTGAGTTATCGGCTCTGTGAACAACCCTTGAATCGCCATGAACAACGTCTCTAAAACTATATATAGAGCTGCATGAAGAACCCAGTTTTGAGTAACCATTGGAGTTCTTTGAAGGGTCGTGTACACTTGACCCTTCGAGCTGACTGCAGGTGAGTAGGTTCTTGATTTGGTCCCATGAAGTTGGGTGTTTCTGCTTCCGAAGCTGCTTTGAAATCTTGCGTTTAGAGAGCTGCTTCTTTGGTTCAGTGTGTTCTGGTAAGAATGTGAGGATTGCCATTACAAGAAGAAGAGAAGAGTTGCAGTAGAGTCGATGTCTCTTTTAAGAGAAGAGGGACAAGTGAAATGGGAGAGGATCCAAGAAGCAGCGTAATAAGGAGAGCAAAAAGGGTGCGTTGTGGACCAGTTTTGGTGGGTAATCACCTTTTGTTTATTATTCCACCGTATTAGGTTTATGTCGCGCCAATCTTGGATTAACTCCAGTGATTGTTTTGGTACAACGTGTTATTAAGCAAGCTGGTCTGGTCCGACCTCCCCAACTCGCAACTTGAGCTTGAGTATGATCCTGACGGCGTGACTTGAGTCTAAGCCCGATTTCGATTGAATCAATCCAATAACATTGTTTTAGGAGAAGGTCGGGTCTGACTTAACCCAGTCCGGCTCAACTTTTATCATCAGATATAATTACCAACATTTTAAAAATTAGTAAAATAAAAAGTTTAAAATTTAAAAGTTCAACAGATATTAAGTTAAAAATTAAATAAAATTAAAATTTTGTAAAATAATTAAAAAATTATCCTTATTTATAAAAATTTTTAAAGTTTAATTAAAAAAAAGAGATTATTAACTAAAAATTAATTAGTTTATTTTGGTATATAAAACTGATTAATTAATAAATTAATCATTTTAACAATAAAAATTAAAAATTGAACCAAAAAATTAACCAGTTCAAGATATTTTTATTAAATTTGTATAACTGGTTCTATTTTTTAAAATATTGATAATTATAGTTGCAATATTATAATTATTTTCACTATAATCCATTGTAATTTATTATAACTATATTTGTACTCATATAGTGTATAATTACAATTTATTGTAACATTTCACGTCAAAGATGACAAAAATATTTAAATTGAGTTTAATTCGATTTTAAATTGATGAAATAAATTTATTTTGATTGAGTTTGATTTCAAGTGTCTTACTCTGATTATAATCAAGTTCTAATTTAGTTTTTTTACTTTGTATTAATAGAGAAATCGGCTCAAATCAACTGACTAGAATACGATTGAGTAAGTTCAATTTTAAAGTTAATTTTAAGAATTCAAGACAAAATTTAAGTAATTATGATTTCGTCCTTAAATTAATATTATCCTTAAACTGGAGAACCTTAGTAAAGACCAAACTCTAAACATTAACTCTTTTAAATATTTTATTCCCTTAACTTTAGAGTAATTATGAATTAGTCCTAAATACAAAAAATGATAATCAATCCTTGCTACGACGTTGTATCTTGTATCATATATTTTTCTCCACTCTTTTTTGTTCTTCTTCCTGTATCGTATAAATGTATGGGGTGCACTTCCCGCTTTTTACTCACAAAACTTGTTTAAATTCTGGAGTCCTCTCTCTGTCTCTCTCTCTTCTTCACTTATAGAGCTAGCTCTCTCCAATGGCGAACGCCGGAGAAGATCTCGGCTGAGAGACTCTGTTTGATAATCCCTGTAAGCTCACAATTTGTAGTAGACGACAGGTATCGCAATTCTGGTGATCTCGCGATCGGAAACTTCTTTTTGTTACGTTTTCCTTTTTTTTTTTTCAATCTGCTCGTTTCTTTGCGTGATGTTGTAAAATTGTTTCACGTTTCTTGATTTTGATCATCTAATTCAGTGGTAGTTCTATCTGTTTATCGATTTTGCTGATCAAAATACTTTCGAAGTTCTGTGGCTATTATCGTGTAAGTGCGATGTTTTTGTTTATTAGTCATAATTTAAGTAAAGAGAGATGCAGGTGGCTGGTCAAACAATATGCAAATTGAATAAGCACAATCATGTTTGTTAATGGCTTAAAACTAAGACGATGCAATATTAGTCTTTAGGTTTATGATGACTGATTTGATCAATTACTTCTACTGTAATATTGGAACATGGGATTTGGTTCTAAATGCTGAAAGCTTGTAGGTTTTTATTTGCATGCCTGAAATTGGGGTTTTGTATTTGATTTTGGAGGTTCTGCATTTGCTTTTCTTCTTCTTTTCATGACAAGACATTCTGCAGGTACTGGATGAGTATCAAAAGAATTTTGGTGAGTCATGGAGGAGCATGAACACGGATAATGCTCAACCGTGGCCATACTTGAATCAAGCTTTGGCCAAGTTCCAAGTAACTAAACCTAAGCTTGTTATTTTCTTTTATTAGACTACAGTCAGATAAATTTTAATTTGAAGTTTCAATTTATAGTAATATTTTTATTTTTCCTTCCAACAATCTCTTTTATTTCCAGGATCCTGCTGAAGCAGACAAATTGTTGAAAATTCAGAGGGAGTTAGATGAGACAAAAATTATCCTTGTGAGTTGGTAGCTGCTTTAGTTTGCAAATGTTTGCTTCCATGGCTTTGTGTTGGTTAAATGTCCAGTTTAAAATAATGTGCTTTTTAATAATGTTGTGTTAAACTGTGTTGTTGTAACTAAATATCCTGTGGCCTTCGTCCATATTGACTGGTTCTAAATGTGATCAGCTTGACCAGCTAAACATTATTGAACCACTATTTGATATTAGTTAAGCATTTCTTGGTTCTGATAGATGTGAAGTATGTGTGCGAGAAACAACCTAATACCGCCTTCATATTTGGTTCATGTGCTGAACGTATTGGTATACCTGGACCTCTTTACTTTATTTGAGTTTCTGCAGAAATCAGGAAACTATTAGCTTCAAGTTGTGACCCTACTGGTTGCCATACCAATTCTTACCTTTTCACTTGTGATTAACTTCTTCTGTGTTATATGGATTTCTTTTTCCTTTGTATAAACACTATCATGCAATTGTTTTTCTATATTGAAGTATTTTGTTTAACATGGTGAATGCACGTCTTCTCCGTCCAGCATAAAACTATTGATAGCGTTCTTGCACGAGGTGAAAGGCTGGATAGTTTGGTTGAGAAGAGTTCAGATCTGAGTGCTGCTTCACAGGTACATAGGTGCAAATCCATCTTACATTAATTTGTTACTATAATTTGCTCATGCTCCTGGCAAAGGTAGCCTAGTTTGTTTCTTGTGTTGCTGTTTTTGGTTTACTGAGGTGCTTGCTGGCTATATATCTCTGCTTCAATTTACGAATTCTGTCGTCCACTTTGTTTGAAAGATGAGATTAAATGAGACCCCCTTTCATTTTGTTCATCTGCCTTCCAAGGAACGCAACTTGGGGCTAGCACTTCATGTCTATTTGTGATCTTGAAAGTCCCTAACATTTTATACTTTTAACGGCTGTTGAAACAGATGTTCTACAAGCAGGCGAAGAAAACCAATCAATGTTGTACTATACTGTAAGCTTTATGGCCAACAGCATTGTAAAGTGTTGGGTTACTCACATGCTGCATTGTCGAATCTCGTGAATGACAATTGTAACATGTTAATAGCATTATCAATTGTTTGTATGGCAAATTATGGAAATTTCCCTTCTGGATACTTGTCTTTTGGATCACGAAGTAGGGCACTGAACGAATGGAGTTTCTAGATTATAGTCTACATACTTGTTTTGGTAAATTATAGTTCTCTTTGCTTGGTGTACTCAATTCACATACGTTCAGTTGTTAAATCGAAGTACTATATATTCTTTTCAAGACAGTATCTTAACAAAAGAATTTGATTAGGGATTATTGTCCTCTGGACGTTAACATAAAATTGCAAGTGCACCCCTCATTGTCTTACCAAGACTTAAGACTTCCTGGAACAGGAACTCAAGACTTTGCATAAATGGAGTTAATCGTTACATATTGTACAGTATTGCATTGACCAAGGTTGTCTATTCCATGCTCACTTATGTGGAGAAATAATTGTGACCCATGAAACTTAGCTGAGGACTGAAAGAAACATGAACATATGGGTCCATGCTTCTCAGAAAATGACACCCTCTTTTGAGTAGGTTCCAAGAAAACCATGTTCATCCAAAACAAACAGCATCAAGATAAGGACCATGAGGTAGATGAACACTTTTCCTTGGATTCTATACATTGAAGTGACATGTCCACATCCAAGTGCTACTGCAATTTTTCTTGGTCCTTACAGGAGAAAGAATATTGAAACCACACTCTGAACTGTTTAGACATCGTATCATACAACTAATCTTTTACATAACACACCAAAAGACACAAACACGAAAGGCAGCCAAAATTAACCGGAAATACAACTGGTATCATCTAAATGCAGGAAACAGGGTTCTGATGTCTGTGATCTTTCTTTATATGCCAAAGATTATGCTTCTGCGTTTCAACTTTCTATTTTCCCAGAATGGATTTGATCCACCAAATCCCTTTGGTGTCCTTGGGACCATCTTCTTCTGGAGGAGGGTCACTCTGTGGAGTTTTATGAAGCTTGCTCACATCATATCCCTCATCTTTGGCCTTCTGCAGCAGCTGATTATAGATTTCATCATCTAAATGAGTCTTCCTGCACAATATCTTACACAGGAAAAAGATACTTTCAGGTTTCAAGAACAGGGGTAATCGAACATTGACAAAGTTATGAAATTTTAGTTCCATCAGAGGATCTATGATTTGAACAAGTTTAGAGGACAACAAACCAGGAAAAGAACAATAATTACTAAGATCACAACTTTACTATGTTAAAAACCTATTTCATTCTTCAACCATTATCCAGTTATTTCACAGGACCAAGTACATAGATTCAGACACAGAAATCGAGAAACAAATGGAATTGGTCAAACCACAAATCACGAAAAAAACCTACTTATAGAATTAAGATTAGGTCTTCATGAACATATGTTAGTCCCAAGTCAAAACAAATATAGAACTAGATGCAAGGATCAGAGGCATACCCAAAGATACCTCCTACTGGGCTGGCCAATCAGAGCATACTGATAATCATCGTCAAGATACAGCACCCAGTAGTCACCAACAACAGGAATGATGGGAAGGAACGGTGGCACATAGAATTTAACCTTAAGTTTGGCCTCATCACTGTTAGGATTGGCTTTATATGCAGTTCCTTCTATGTAGCCTCTCTTCCCATCAGTCCATGTCTCATTAAGCACATTCACAGTCCCGTCATCATTTAGAGTATAGGTAGCTCTCGTGTTCACTCCATTCTGTTGGTAATGCAATGGGCTTTGAGACTTTGCTTGTATCCATCTTTCTTGTGTACTAGTCCCACATTGCTAGTTTAT
>JAOQMM010000006.1:1190539-1207992 GCA_027563515.1 Erythroxylum platyclados
GGTAAATTCAATGAACAAAACATTGGCTAATTTTTATATTTTAAGAATTAATTATTGTTATCGTTATTAAGCAGACTCGACCTTAGATAAGAGCAGGAAGGGTACCTATCTGGGACTCACTCTTAACCTGCTCCTATTATACCTTTTTTCGTTCGTTATGAATATTAAGAGTGAACCATCATAAGAATAAAATGAGACAAAATAAAATTTCTTTTTTCACTTTACCTAGGGCCTATAAAACATTAAGAAGGACCGTGTTATTAAATAATAGAAATTTCGTAATTTTTTAATCACGTATTTTGAATGAGTTATCAATTGATGAGATAAATTCAAATAATAAAAACAAAGTTTGATATAAAACATTAAACAAATATATAGATTCAACAAGAAGATTCAAACCATCGACTTCTAAAACGTACTTAAAGAGCTATTAATTGACATTTTATGGTTAAAAATTATTTAAAAAATTTCACTAAAATCGATGAATGTAAGGTCTCCTAGACTAAAGTTGATTTTACAAAACCTCGGATTCCTCTATACTAAGTTACCAAAAGTCCACAAACTCATAAATCCTGTATCACTTTTACCATCTAAGACTCTAGCTGCTATTCCTAGCCGTAGTTTCATGGGATTCATGAACCAGTAACATGGCTAGTAACCATAAATATAGCCTATATCCCTATATGCCGCTCGAAGACAAAGGAAAACTAAGAACAGATCCTGAGAAACTTGTTTAGCTGAATCAACTGATCAGATTATCTATACATACAATGAACTGAACTGGTATTCATATTAATTTCTTTCGGGACGAGAAGCTAAATCACCTGAAACGTACAGATTACATATAACCCTGGTCCCCATTTGCCTCGATCTTGCCTAACACTATTGTAACGAAAGTGGCCCAGAAAATAAAAGTGGGATAAAAGATGTTATTCCGTGTGGTCTAATTAATTTAATTTTTTAATAATTTTTTTAATTTTCGTTAAGAAAAAATGATAAAAACACACATGATATAATTAGTATACATAAAATAATTAACTATTATTAATATAGTGATTCACCTAATCAAACCATACTTAAAATAATAATCAACAATTCATATTAATAATTTATTATAATCATCTAAAATTATTAATTTAGCTAGCGAATATTTTTCTAAGAGAGTTATTTTAAAAATTAAAATGATAAAGAATTTCATTAATAAATTTTAAAAATTATGAGATTGTTTTTAAAACTAATTAAAGAGATAACAGATTCAAAAGTGTATATTTTGTTATATTTTTAATTAAGTATCAATTTTTTAAAGTTTTCAATTTAGTGATTAACTTTTGAAAATTTATATAATCTAGTTCAAAATTTTATTTTTATTAATGTGACTAATAAATAAACACATGAACACGTCATATCAGCAGAAAAACAACCTCTTATCCATACAAGTTTTAAATAATTAATCATTAAATTAAAAATTTTAAAAAGTTTGATGCTAAAATTGTAAATTTTTAAAAGGTTAGTCACTTGTTAATTTGTTATCCCTTAATTAAACTATAACGCCAATTTCATATCTTTTATAAAAAATATTAGGTGAGGTTGCTTACTTGCTTTCTATAAAGATATCGGTCAAGATTAGGATCTTATGTCATTCTTTGGAGAAGAAGGGACAAATGCTGGATTGAAAATGGAGACAAAGTTCACGAGCATAATAGTGGAAAAAAAGAATAGAAGTCAGGATTCAACTAATAACTTACGGCTGGTGATAGTTTTAGTTTAGTTTAGTTCTATTGTTTTATATTCTTTCCACATTCGTACATTCAGAGTTCTATTATAATAATCCGTAGCTGATTTTGTTTCAACATCGACAAGAATATTTAACATGAATCTTATTAATACGTAAAATTTGAAAAGGTCCAATAATACACAATCTTACCTTTAATTAATAGAAAAATTATTTCTAAATGTAACTGTTCTCCTTTCACTTTTACTAAAGAATAAAGAATTATATAGAAGTGTTCTGATTATTCTTCGGAAATCAAAAATAAACAGGAGTATTAAAGTGGTTTTTAGAGTTTTGTACGAATAAGAAAATTAACTTTAAAAAAGTATTCAAGAATTTAAAATTAAATAGGTGTTTTAAGGTGATTTTAAAAAAAACACATATACCCAAATCTTGGTCATCTGTTTTCTGTGATATAAACGTAATAATGGGGATTTATAATTTATTTGTATCAAGTATCTGAGTCATTAATGTCGGGGTTCAGATGCTCTGTAACCTTAAATCTTTTCTAACCTTATTTTTGTAACACGTAACGGGTCCTTAGTTATGTATCTTGGATTGAACGTGAAAGGGCAATAAACGAAAAAATACGAAAAATACTTGAATTTCAGTTTCTGAACTTCAAACCAGCTTTTTGAGGCCGAAATAAGCGCAAATCTACCACCGTCTTCACAGAAACTGGTCATTGGGACGCGGTCAATGTCTTTCTACAGTTTTTTCAAAACGTTAGCTTTCGTAACGGATTAGAGATTCTTTATGCTTACGATTGATATGAGCAACTGCAGGAGACCTTAACCTATATATAAAACTTTTATATCGGGCTTTCCTATCACAGACCAGATATATACTCGATCTATACTAATAGGGATCTATTTCTACCTAGACTTCGATCCATTGATTTAAATTATTTATTAAGTCACTTTATTATTTTTATCTGGTTTAAATTACATAACTTAACCAATAATTTATTTAAAAATCTAAAAATATAATTAATAGTTGTCCAACTTTATGAGAAATGATAAAAATGTCCAACAATTTTTGCCCTAAGATAATATTATTTTATATATAAACAAACCTAAAATGACGTTATTTTAAGATAAAAGTAGTGTTAGAACAAGTTAAATAATACAAAGGATTTGATGCCTCATGTCAGACCTCTATCAATCCTCATAAACTTATTAACTTTGATTCGGGTCAAACTAGATTGCCCACAATTTTTGCCATTCCTAGTTATGGTGAGCATTAATTGTTGATAATAAATAAAATATGAAATACAAATAGCAATTACTTATCCCAATAGTCATATTGTTGCTGCTGTGAGAAGTCATCCCACATGCCTGCCTATTTGGATGGCCGTCTGGTCTGCATCAAGGACTGAGCCATCAGTCTAAGCACTGTTTCGAAGACCAAATGAACTGCTAATTAATATATTGAAAATGGTATAAACAAGGAGTTCTGGTAAAAGAGTTTAAGTTCTCACGTGGTTTAAATAATTTTAAAAATTCTAATATTTTAGTACTTATCAATTTTTAGAAATATATTTCCTTAAACTTTTGGTAAAAAATAATGGTAAAATATATGTGACATAAATGTTATAATCAACTAATCAAATGTTATTAACATAGCAACTCAATTCAAATATTAATAAACTAGTTAAATTTAACTTAAATTAATAAATTAAGATAATTATAATTAATTATTAATTAGGTCATATTTAATTCATTTATATCAAATTTTAGAATTGAGTTGAATTGTTATATTTTTTAAAAAATTATTGATTCGTAGTAACATTTGATTGATACACGTGTGATGTTCATATCATTTGTGTTTTACCTTTTTTTAACAAAAGTATGTGATAAAGGGATTTTTGAAAGTTTTAAAACCAAAATAAGTTTTTAATTTTTAATAATAATTTTTAAATCATTTAAATCACACGAGAACCTCGTAGCTTTTACCCTAGTCAAAAATTAAGGCGTAAGACATAATTAGATATGACTAAAATGTTTAGACCTAATTCTAGTCTGAAATCAACGAACTAAAATCGTTTTCATCGAATTTGATTTTGGGTTTTTTTCGATATTTAAGTTCAATCTAATTTGGGTTTAATAAACTTTTCTTGACTCAATTAGTTATAAAAATTAGATTAGTCCGACCCTAATGTGATTATATCAAGCTAATATGATTTATTACAACCCTTCGTAATTAACAATAATAATTATTATTAACAATAATAATATGATTTATTACAACCCTTCGTAATTTTAAATAATAATTTTTAAATCATTTAAATCACACGAGAACCTCGTAACTTTTACCCTAGTCAAAAATTAAGTCATAAGACATAATTAGATATGACTAAAATGTTTAGACCTAATTCTAGTCTGAAATCAACGAACCAAAAACGTTTTCATCGAATTTGATTTTGGGTTTTTTTCGATATTTAAGTTCAATCTAATTTGGGTTTAATAAACTTTTCTTGACTCAATTAGTTATAAAAATTAGATTAGTCCGACCCTAATGTGATTATATCAAGCTAATATGATTTATTACAACCCTTCGTAATTAACAATAATAATTATTATTAACAATAATAATATGATTTATTACAACCCTTCGTAATTTTAAATAATAATTTTTAAATCATTTAAATCACACGAGAACCTCTTATCTCTTACCCCAATCAAAAATTAAGGCAAAAGACATAATTAGATATGATTAAAATGTTTACACGTAATTCTAGTATGAAATTAATGGACCAAAACCGTTTTCATCAAATTTGATTTTGAGTTTTGAGTTTCCATATTTAAGTTCAATATAATTTGGGTTTAATAAACTTTTCTTCACTCAATTAATTATAAAAGTTAGATTAGTCCGACCCTAATGTGATTATATCAAGCTAATATGATTTATTGCACCCTTCGCAATTAACGATAACTATTAATCAATAAAGCTTATCGAATAATTTGGATTATCATGAGCAGAAATAATGTGATAATATCAAATGAGTCGTTGAAATGTCATCTTTTCATTATCTAACTACTGCATACGTGTAATTGATAAAGCAAAGAGACCTTTCCAAAATCAAATCGATGTCAATCAACATGTCGGCTTAAGACTAAACTTCAGACCAAATGATCAAAACTACGTCATTTCAAAGCTTCTGGGCCTGGTTTTACGTAAATTAAAATTTTTTAAAAAAAGTTATAGCAGCCCATCATTGGAATCGACCTTCTTGACAAAACTAACGTTTGACTTTCAATTGTGTCTGCTGAGAAAAGTCATTAAAGAATCAGTCTAATCAGCTATTAGAGATTAAATCAATATTTAAATTTAATTATTGGTCCCGTAAAGATGTTTTAACTTTTAAATTACATATTTAGTAATTAGTACAATTTACGATAGATATATTTGTATTATTTATATTTATAATTGTATAATTTCTAATTGTATTTACTTTAATCAAAATGATCATACTAATTTTTTTTTGTATTGATTAGATTTTGTGGTGCAATACATATAAAAAACAGACAATTTTTATCGAGAAAGGGTCGGGTATAATGCTGTCAGGCTGAGCTCAAGTTCATAAATTCTTTTTAAGATTGAACCTCAATTAGTTTGAAAATTAGAATCTAAATTTAATCTTAAATTTAATTAAATTTGATTTAATTCATTAATTTTAAAATTGAACTAGTTTAATTTACTATAATTAGTTCAACTCCAATTTTTTTTATCAAACCTAAACTTGAACCTAAGATCAATTTCTATTTTAATCGAGCACAAATAATTGAATTTGAATTCAGTCAAATTCAACTTGATAGGTTAAATTTGAAAGATCTAACTAAATCTAAAGTAGTTTATCATCAATAGTTGAGTATGGCACAGGAAATTATCAATTTTTTAAAAATTAAACTGGTTTCATCAATTTAACAGTAAAAACCTTGAATTGATCAATTTTCTGATTCGATTTTTAATGTTTTGGTTTAATTTATTTTAATAACTTTTGTTGTTAAAAACTGATTAGTTTATTAATTAATTAACAAATTTTTAAAATTATTATTTTTTATAAACCATGTAATTTTTATTTAACAATAACTTTTTTAATCAAACTCGACAAGTAAGGGTAGTTTTTTTTAAGCATTTTTTAAATTCTTTAATTTTATTTAATTTTTAACCAATTTTATGACGGTTTATTATCAATTGAATCTTTTAAACCTTAAATTTTTGGTCTTATTAATTTAATTTTCACTCTAGTTTTTTAAACAATGGATATATATTCTGTGATATTATTTTTGGTGAAGTTATTTGATCATCAGAATTGGCCAAACGTGTAAAGGACAAGCAGAGCCATGCATGTTGGGAGGTGAGTTCGATTGTAGGGTACAATGCTGGCTTTCAAACTTAATAATATCCCAAGGCAAAATATATAAATAATATATATATTTCTGAATTATCAATTCTGATTCATGTGAAGTGACCAATTGAATTTCTTGTTTCCACGTTTTCCTGTGCAGCTTTTGAGGGTTGAATGTGCAACCACACAACATAAAACATAAAAAACACAAAATCTTCAATGTCTGCTAATTTAGGCAAGGACAAGGCTAAATTCAATATATTATATATATATATTATCGTGATGTGACCCTTTTTTTTTTAGATTTTATATTTTAAAATCTAACATTTTATTTTTTATAATATTATTTAGTTATCATATGCGTACTTTAATTAGATTTTATTAAAAATTTCACTTTTTAGAAGGATTAATTATAATAGATCTCCCTTTAATTTGATCTGTTTTTTCAATCCTTAATTTTTGAGTATTATCACTTACTATTTTATTATTATTTAATTATTATATAACTGCATCTTCTTGGGATAAATAATTTATAAAAAATTAACAGATTGTGTGATTATTAAATATTATAAAATAAGGAGGTAAGTAATAGTTTTAAAAATAAAAATATTAAAATACAGGAGGTCCTACTATATTTAACCGTTTTAAAAATTATAACTTAACTTTGTAAAATAACAGAAAATGCTTGAAAAGAATGACATAGTAAAAAAAGAATTTAGTTTCCAATTAATTTATTAATCATCTTTTCTTTAATAAAAAGAAACATTTTTATCATTAAATTGCATATAAAGTAGAACTTAATTAAAATTTTAAAATCTTTGATAAATACCAAAAATAAAAGAATATTGACACTAAATTATCAATCAACCTTTAAAAAGAAACTCAAATTTCTTATTTTTCTTCCCGAACACCAAAAAAAAGAGAATAATCCTAAATTATTTGAGTGCATTATAGTCTATTTCTTACATTTAATTTCTTCCAAGCACTTGCACGACCAATTGTTAAAAAATTAGACTAGAAGTTAAACCGTAAACAAAGAGATTTAAAGATTAAAAGGTTTAACCAGTATTAGATTGTCATAAAACTGATTAAAGATTGAATAAAATTAAAAATTTTTAAATATGATTGAAAGAGATTGGTTGTACCTATTAAAGAATTTATAGTTTAATTATAAAAAAACCATTAAATAAAAATTAATTAATTTATTTTGATTTACAAAAATAATTAATTTATAAAACTAACTAATTAACTAAGCAATTGTTCGGTTTTTAATAATAAAAGTTATTAAAGTAAATAAAATTGAAAAATTAAAAACTGAATCAAAAAGTCAATTAATTCAAGACTTTTACGATTAAACTTTTTAATGATTGTGTACCACTTTTATATTGTAAACAATGTATTATTATAGACTACAAAGGTATAACTATGGCACGTGTAGTGTTTTTGGCTTTTATATATGAGCAGTTCATGTCAAAAATATTTATAGATTAGAGAACCATACGGTTTTTATCGCTTTATTAGTTGGTCCGGTAAATTATCTTAATAATTTTTGAGTTATTGTGATTTTAAAATTTTAATCCTAGCAACTTACCTTCCAAAAATAGGGATGGAAGTCAGTTTGAAGTCTAACTCAGCTCAATTCAATAAGTTATATAAGTTATAGTTGATCAATCCGGACTTTTGGGTCCAGGGAACTAGTATGAGTTTTGGCCCAATCGCTCCATACTCTTTACAGTAAAAATGATATAATTTTAGTTTTAATGTTTAAGTTTAAGAAGTAAGTCGTTCAAAATGACATTATTTTAGAAAGCTTTGTTTTAGAAAGCTTTTAAAAAGACGTCGTTTTGACATACTTAATTGGGTTTGGACCGCACAATTTAAACTCAATCGAACTTCAAGTCAATCCAAATGATGCTAGGTTCATAGATTTTCTTAACAAAAAATGCTTAGACATATGAAATTGTCACTCTTATATTGAATGCAATTGTCATGATTATGTTTGTTTTTTTTTTGCGAATTTTCAATTGTTTTAGTGTTAAAACAATCCAGTCTTTTGAGTTTATATTTCTCAACAATTATTTATTTGAAATTTGACTCGAACTCAAAATTTTATTTAAAATACAAGAAAAAATAAAAAATAAATCCTTGATTAAATAATCATGCAAGAAAAAGAGAAAAAGATATTATTGAAATGTAGATCCACAAGACCTGATAACTATATTTTTTCCTAGTCTAGAACCTCATATATAGTCCCAAAACACTAGGCTTGGCAATGGAATTGTCAAGCTCGAAAATTTATGTTTGTGTCTAGGTTTAACCTAAGTCAAATTAAACCAAGGTGACTTGAAACTTGATTGAGCCTTAATCAAGTTTGATTAACTTTTTTAATATAAAATTTGAAAATTACATTACTTTATTCAAAATATAGTTGTTTTATTTGAGCTAAATTCGGGTTCGAGTTTAATAATTTAGGCCGAACTCAATAATTCGGCAGGGAAAGAGTTTCAGTTTGTACAAGGTTTTACTTTGTTGGCTATTTAAAGAATATGACCAAGCAAATGTTCTGGAAATAGACAAAACAAAGAGTTGATGAGTAACTTCAACTTTTCCAATGTTTTGTTTACTCTTGATTTTAAGGATTACTAATGTCTGTGTGGACCCAAATGAGTGATCTCAGCAAAATTTAAGACTTACATGCTTCTTCTTTTTTTCTTGCATCTTCAGCAAAAAAATTTAACTTAGTAGCTACCAAACCAGACAACCAAGTCCCAAGGATGGCTTTGAAGTTTAAATTGAATAGTCACTTTTAAATATATTTGTACATTTGGTTTGATAGAAACTAGACAAATAGGTAGGGACAGAAAAAAAAAGAGCCCAACCCAGCTCAGCTTGTGCCTAGGCTAGAAGTCAACTGACTCAATTCGAGTTGATTGAATTTTGGATCAAACTCGAGCTCGTTTTAAAAAAAATCTTAAGCTTCAAACGAGTTTAGACTTAAGCTGCTCAGCTTGGACTTACCCGAATATAGAAAGTTTCTTGTTTCTATCTTCGGCAAAAAAAATTGACTTACCAAACCAGACAACCAAGTCTAAGGATGGCAATAAAGTTTACATTGAATAATCACTATACATATGTATATGGTCCCATAAAAAGTAAAAAATTAGGAGATTGCGAATTTAGCTTCGTTTTAGACGGAGTACTGTAATTTTAAAAATGATAATGGATCAACTTGAGCTTGAATTTGAGTTCAAATTTGAGCCTATTATATATTAATGAATAAGATTGAAATCGAATCTATAAAGACAGTTAAAAAGTTCAATCATTTTTATTCACTCAAATTTAGAAAATATTCTTTTACAGGCATTTCGCTTGTAAAAAAAAAGACAAAAATTGTATTAATTCTAAGTATCAAACAAGAACATAAAAAACAAGCAGTAAATAGAAACAGATAAAGAACTAAAGAAATAGTGGATTCAGTCATTTCTATCGTTATTTTTTAAACAGTAACCCTTTTTTTTCATTTCTTGCAATTTTTTAGTTAAAAATGAGTTACTGTATTCTGCCTAAAGAGTAGACACAAGTAATAAATAAAAAAATACTAAAGATTCAAGTCATAGAATTTCTTGATTCTGACTAGTTACCTATTAGATCGAATAAGAACATGAGATCTAATAAAACTATTTTACTGTATCCAAAATCAAGTTGAATCCAAGAGAAAAAAGGAAAGAAAAAAAATCAAAGTTGTTAACTCGAAAGCAAATTATAAAAGATTTCGTTGCAACCAATTGCAACTAATATAGTTAGAAAAAATCTAAAAAATGATTGTTTCGGTCATAAATTTTAAAAGACAGTTTGTCAAAAACAACATTTTTAAGTGATTCGAGCAGACTCTGATCGCATCTTTGGGAGTCATGTTATTTTAGAGCAGCCCGAACAGGCTCGGGCTACACCCACGGGGCCGGGCGACAGACCCGGCCCAACCTGGGTCAGCAACATCACTACTCCCAACTGACTACGAAAATTGATTCCCAACCCAACAGCATAGGAAAGCTGGACACTAACTACTCAACGGGCCTACCAAAATATGAACAGCTTCTCAAGCTTCGCACTAGCCTCAATTTAATGCAAAGTGAAGTCCCAGAAACCTGTCACGGACACATTTATATTGAATACAAGTCGTAGGAGCAGGGAAACTATGTTCGTTCCTGTTCGATTTAGGAAATTACAGAAACCCCAGAAAACTAACAGATGCAAGGAACCATTTAGAAATTTACAGTCGTTAGTTACAAAACTTACCAGTGATGCGAAGTCATTGTTTCATAGGCATGAAACATAAGCAAGCGAAGTTGATAAACGTAAGCTGAAACCAGTTTCGTGAATGTACAGCCTCGGTAAGCAGCGTCTGGTAATGGCACCTTGTTCAACCAAAATACTAATTACGCCCACAAATTGCATGACTAATAAGAATTCTTGACACCCTTTGTGGAAAAGAACCTGCTGAACCCTCTTGAATGCTTTTCCGGTGTTACGGTCGAAGAGGTTGAAGATGAAATGGACTTGGTAGACCTGTGTTTCGGATGCTTTGAACTGATAGGTGATCTCAAGAGGTTAGTTTCTGCATCAGATAAACTACATTGATGATTGTATAAATCGACCGGAGACTCTGCACCTGTTCGGTGCAGGTTGACAGAAGCAGCAATATCTATCTCAGTCTGATCAAAGCCAGTAGTTGTAGGTTCGTCTTCACCCATTTGACTCCTATCTCTCTGTGGAGATCCTGTTGAGTCTGATTGAGGGCGCAATGCTTTCAACTGCCTTCCAAGAAGAAATATGGTCTGTTGGCACTCAGCCAACTTTTCTGCTGCAGCTGTTAAGTCTCTCTCCTGTAGTCAAAAAATTCCCACATTAGTTTTTATGTCATTAAGTTCGTTCCAGAAAAACATTATTGGTAAGAAACTGTGAAGGATTACTTCAGGATGTAGACGCAAGTACAAGAGACGAAACTTCTAAGGATCATTTAAATACATTCTACATGCAATATTCACTATTAAATACGATAATCTGCTCTTAGTGTGACAAACATAGCACTGCAAACAGATATATTGGAGCGGTAGAATGCTCTTTTAGGAGATAAGTCCTCTCTATATCAAAAACATCAACATATGATAGTTTATGATGCAAAATGACGTATATCCATTTTTTCAATTTCTACACTAAGTACGTAGTTCCACAGCAATCTTAACATCAGATATATAGAAAGGAAAGATTGGTCTCACTTGTTTGGCCTTATGGTCATCATCGGTAGCTGAAGAACAAACTGAACAACTTTCATTCCTGGCAATGATAATACATTCACGTGTTAGAAATAAGATTGGATAAAGTTCCAAAACATACAAATATCTTATAACAATGTCAGATATAATGAGAAGTTGAAGTTTAGCACTTAACCAATCTCGACATACTATTGTCACACAATCACCATGGATGTGCTCAATGATGTATTGACCCAGTTTGGAATAAATCAAAAGAGGTCTAAATGGCTAAGTATCATAACTTACTAAGATTAAATTGAAACCAGATTGGTTAATTTGAACAGACCAATATCTTCCTATGATTTGAAGAGAAAGATCTGTTCGGAAGGCAGATTAATCATCAGAGAACCTTTACATATCCATAAAGTTTGCACAAAATTATTCATCAGAATTCTGTGCAATCACCTTCCATGAGAGAAAACCACAATTGTTCCAGGAGGCCAAAAATTTTTAGGTTTTTCTAAGCTTGGAAAATTACAAATTTAATGTTGAACCAAAAAGATCACTAGACCTCAAAAGTGAAAACAAGGCATTCCGAAAAAATGAAACAGTATCAGTTTGGACACGAACTAATGTTAGTGCAGTTAAAGAGTAAATAAGAAGCTCACTTGCGTAGCTGATCCTGTAATTCATTGCATCTAGTCAAGGCATCTTGATGGCTCCTCTTCTCCTCTTGAAGTTCACTTTCCAAACTTTCTACCTTGGATTGTAGAAGGTTCACCTCAACTTCAAGCTCACTTGCACGTGTTTCAAGTGCCCTGTACGACTCTGCCATACATTTCAGTTGAGTCTCAGCCAAGCTGTTTGAATTTTGGGAAGATGTTAGTTGTGACTTAATTTCAGCCAGAAGCTGCTCAGTTTCACATAATTGAGACTTGGTCTTTTCTAGATTTTCAGTACATGTGGATAAATCTACAGCCATGTTCTCCTTCTCCATATTCAATTTTTCATACTCCTCCAAAGAAATCTTGCATGAAGACCCATTTGGAACATAGCCTGATATTAAATTCCCATCATCAGGCACCTCAGGATTAGAGGTAGGACTGGAAATGTGATCACAATGATTCTGATATCCTTCTGACGAATCCTTGTCAACAACCTTATTTTCCGGTAATGCAACCTTGTCTATGCAATCAGCAGCGTTGATCTCTGTTTCACAGCCTTTAAAACCAAGGACATTGAATCTGAGCTCACCAGCTTTGACCAATACATATGAGAGATCAAAAACAAAATCAGTCAAACTTGAGTCACTTGATAAAACTTTGTTAAAGGTGACTGAAAACTCCTCAATCTTTCTGCTCAAAGCATTTCCATCAGCAGATATATGATGAACTGCCATCACTTCTTTGCTGAGGAAAAGTACGAAATCATGAATTTGAGAAATAGCAGTTATCAACTCCTGGCTCAAATTTTGCACAATTTCTATCTTGTTATCTTTGGACAAAGTCATCTCTTTCTGTCCTGTTATTCCGGCATCTTCAGGGCAAGTCTTGCTGTTGCATGTTGCATCAGAATTTAATTCATCAGAAACACTACCACCTGAGTTCTGTTGAAGGGAATTGCATGCATCTTGCACAATATGCTTAACATCACCCAAGATTTTCCCCAAATCCTCATCCTTTGACACAGTCTCAAGTAATGTAGAGATTCTTGATTTGAGTTTATTTAGTGGTTGCTTGTCTGCGTCAGATCTATAATCCCCAGGTGACAAATCAGTTTTAGAAACCTGCACATCCAAATCCTGATGCCCTTCAGACTGTGTATCTTTACCATACGAGACCTCTTGTGAAAGATCATCATTAACAATTTGAGATCTCTTAACATCTGCGGCACTTGTATTCGAACAAGCAAACTTCTCCATCTCCAAGA
The DNA here is from genome assembly GCA_027563515.1 of Erythroxylum platyclados. Classification (NCBI taxonomy): domain Eukaryota; kingdom Viridiplantae; phylum Streptophyta; class Magnoliopsida; order Malpighiales; family Erythroxylaceae; genus Erythroxylum; species Erythroxylum platyclados. The sequence continues at coordinate 1,203,843 of JAOQMM010000006.1, forward strand.
AGTCATCCATAAGCTCCAAATGCTTTTTGTTTTCAACCTTCCTTGCCCTCTCACCATTTGTTTCCTTTTTGAATTGAGAGAGCTCAGAGATTAATGATGTTCCGCAAGAATCTGCACAACTTCGGTCATCATCATTTCCATCCTCCGACAAAGAGGTCAAGCTAGGTGGATTGCTGGCATTTTGGCTAGAGTAACCTTCAACAGCTTGGACAATAGATTTTGGGGAACTTTTTTGTTGATTGCTAAAAACTTGTGCTTCTAAACTATGAAGCCTGCTTGTTGTCTTGGCACATAGATTCCTAGAGGCCTGCAGTTCGTTGTTACGCTTTGCCAGAGCTTCTTTCAGCATTTTTGTCTCTTCCTCCATCACCAGCAACCTTTCTGTAAGAAACTCATTTTCTTTCTGGAATTTCTGTGAACTGTCAAGCGAAAATTCAGTTACTGGGGAAAGATGTGGACTACCAGGCTTAACAGGAGACCTCCTTAGCCTAGAATCTCCATAATCTCGTCCTAAACTCTCAACCTCTAGTTTCATTTGGGCTAGTGCAGCAGGGCCAGGCAACTTTTTCCGCACAAGACCACGTAACCTTTGGCACTCTGCTTCAAGCTTAGCTATTTTTTTTACTCCGTCCATATGCTGCTTGTTAGCTGCTTCAGCAGATCTCATGCTCATATTCTTTTCTTCATTACGAATCTCCAGCTCTTTGGAAACAACATGGAGTTCATACTTAAGAGAATTTATTTCCCTTTCACAAGATTCAATATTGCTTTTTAAAAGCTCAATTTCAGCCTCAGCTTGTGATTTTTCTTCACTTACTTTTAATAGCATGTTAGATCGCTCTTGCAGTGACCTCATAGTTGCTGCATTTTCAGCTGCAGATCTAAGGAGCTCTTGGTCCAAGTTAGTTATCTTAGCCTCAAGTTCCATCCTGATCTTGTCCAATTGTTTTGCCTTGGTCGTAAGAACTTCTTGCAACTTAAGTTCATGTTCTTCCTTCAAATTTCGTATCTGGCGCATGCACTCTTTAAGGGCACCATCCAAATGTGATGCTTTATCTTCCACAGTGAGCTTTGATAATGTGACTGACTCTAGATGATTTTTTAATGCCAAAGCCTCTGCTTCAGCCTTTTCCCAGCCTGCCAAAGGAAATGATCCCATGGAATGCATGTGAGTTATACAGTAAAGCATTGGTGTTACTATTCATGTCCAAGGTGTTGAGACCATGGTTATACCTGATACAGCTTCTTCAGCAACTTTAGCATGCTGTTTAACAAGGTTGTCCTTAGTTGTCATCTCAGAATGTGCTGCAGAAAGATTTTCATTTAACTCTTTAATTCGGTCCTCCAATTTCTGAACCTGCTCCTCGTATGTCCTAACTTGATCCTCTAAGCTAGTTAGACGAGTGTATGATTCCACAGAAATTTGAACATAATTTGCTTTCTTGTAGTTGTCCTGTAAGAATCGAAGTGAAAAAGAAAAAGATAAAAAAATTAAGAAATACAACCCGAATACGTTTAATAAACAAAAAGCAAATCAAATTCACATGAATGTATCCAGGTGCATGGCAATAATGCCAGTCCCCCACCATCCATTTGAATGCACAAGATTGGAAGTTTAATAAAATAGAGACAAGGGTGGAGGTGACCAAATCTAACTATGCAAGTAGTGGTTCATGACATAATTCCAGAATGCTCCTTCTAGTAAGTAAGTCCCATTACTGAGCCATCGTTGAGAAAAGATGGACATGAAAAGCAATCAACAATGGCAGATACTAAAGGCAGCAGAAATGCCAAAAATGAGTAGAAAGGGTAAATAGGAAAAGGAACAAACCTTATTATCACCCTGTGAACCAGTTGAAGCCAAATTGCTATCAGCCGCAGAAGCAGCAGCTTTCTCAGACTTGTCAGATGATTTCTTTTTCCAGGGCCAACTCCGACGGTCCATCTCAGACTGCAATTTGTAATCCAAATAAGAATATTTATAGACAAAATACAAGAAATATTAATGGAAGCTTGACAACAAAAAGGGTCTAAAAGATATAATCCTCAGTTATATCTCAAAGCATGAACTTGAATTTATGGATGATTCTAAGGTTCAGACTGGTAGAACAACCTCAAAAACCACTTTAGTGTAGCAAACCCAGGAAAAAAAATATATAGAATCCAGATTCATCCACAAGGTTCAAAACAAGATCATAATGTATACTATTTATGGGAATTCTTAGTCACATCAAACATTTTCTCAAGAGAATCCTAAGTCGTGCATTGTCAAAGATATATGTCTCTTCATCAGACCAGGTCAGATGCTAATCAGTTAATAATCGACATAAACAAACATAACACAACCTGAAACTGACTACCCTTTGTCTCCAACTGCCCAATTATGCCAGGAAACATGCACTTTATAACCAATAATTGTTGTTTTTTTTTTTGACTTAATAACGGATAAGTAAGTGAGGTTAAACAGAAAGAAAAGTATTAGCTTCCGGCATTCCAAGCACGAAATAAGTAGAAAAAACAACTTCAGTCGACTTTCGTAATTTTTCACTCTTATAAGTCCAAATTTTATAGGATTATAATATCAAGCCTAAAAACCAGGTCGGCGACGTTTTATTGGCTACAACCAGGATCCAACGACGGGCTTCTCTACGGTCAATCAAGACTTTTGAAATCTAAATTCCCATCAATTGATCAAAATAATTAAAAACCAAAACTCAAATAGTTATATCAGCAAACAAAATTACAGAACATAATCATCAAGGAACTAACGATACAAGAGGTGGTAATCAATGGTTCTCAAGATGAGATTTTGATGGAAGATGAAGAGAAGTAGAAGTGGAACAAAGTATATCACTTTCTGTGAAGCAAGACTCAGACTTTATGATACCGAACCACACCATACAGAGAAGGATATCGAAATCACGATATAAAAGGAAAACCCATTTTAGCAAGTAAGCGGACAATGGTCAAGCACGTACGTATGCACTTCAATTGGTGAATCAGAACACGAGAACAAACTCTGCTTCGAACGTAAAAAAAATGGAACAAACCCAGAACGGAAACACACTCCCTTAACTCCACCGACACCAACTCAAAGTACAATCTCTAAAAACACGCAATGGGTTTTGGAAATTAAAAAAGAAAACAAACTGTTGGCTTTCGAAAAAGCGGAAAGAAATAAAGGACGACACGTCCGCTTTCTTCTTTTTCACTGATGCCCGAAAACGATAAAAGACTCAAAAGTTCAGCGAAGATGGCCAATAGCAACTAACTCACCGAGAAAAATGTGGGTCGGAATAAGTTACGATAAGAAGAAACTATGTGACTGGATTGATCCTTTACTCTAGAGAATGGAGATCTAAATTTAAGACGGTTGGCTATTGACTGTGTGTTTAAAGATTAGTATGTGATTGATGAGAGAACCAAATGGGTTTGTTGAGGGTGTGGCGAAGGCGAAGGCAGCTTTCAGTGGCCGGAGATAATGGGTCGACGGTGGTGGGTGAGAGAGAGAAGTGAAAATATTCGGTTCGAGGTGTCACTTAAAAGGCAAGACATTGAAAAAGCTCCAAATCAATGACCTTTAAAAAATATATAAATAAAACAAATGCAAAAGAAATAAATTTTTATATTTTAAATAAAAAGAAATGTAATTTAATTCATTTTCTAAAAATAATAATACATTTTGAATTTTTTGTTTAAATTTTTATACCAAAACTTTTTATAATTTTATTAATAAATTAATAAAAATACATAATTGTTTATAAAAATTATCATAATTAATTCAATTCTTAAATTTTGTTTTAATTAATTAAATTGACACTTAAATTATAATTATTTTAATGAAACAGTTTTCTTTATAAAAAATATAAAAAAAAAGTTGCTTATGTTATAACTCTCCTTAAATCTCTGTAAAGTGGGGAGTTTTTTGCATGAGATACATTTTGAAGTTAACGAAACTATTGATTTAATTCAAATATATTATTATTTATATTATATGTATTTTGCAGTTATTTTAATAAAAATTTTAAAAAATAAATAATATTATTAAAATCAGCTTTTTAAAATTTAGTTAAAAGGTAAGAGTTTTTTACTTTTAATTTTAAAAAAGTTGTTTATTAGAAGTGAAGGCGATGGGTGGTGGACAAATTTG
>JAOQMM010000006.1:1208025-1218077 GCA_027563515.1 Erythroxylum platyclados
TCTCTCCATGTTAGTGGATGGTTGGATGGTGTTGGGAACACATGGGCACAGAATAAATGGTACAGGAGAATTGATCCTCACGTCACAGCTCACACTAACGTTAATCGCATGTGATGCTATTGCATGTAGCTTTCGTGTATCAGAAGATCTGAGCGGCCCATCAAACCATCTTAATTTTATGCTATTAATTATGGTGATTTTAGGGTGATTTCGTTTTTTAAAAGGTAATAATAACATCTAGAGCCACCTAATCAATAGACCCAAGAATAAATTGGCCTAATCTGTTGACTTGTTAAAAATAATCATGATGTGTACCCACAATTTGTGTTTTAGCCATTTGGAGATCACTATACAAGTGGTCTAATAGGCTAATTTTGCCTACATCTCAATTGCATATTTTAATGTTACTAGACAAGCTAAATCTAGGAGTTCTAAAAATGTGAATTGGATACATTTTTTAAATGTAAATAATAAGTTTTAAATAACTTATTTAATAAGTCAATTGTAATTTAATTAATTATTACACTTTTTTAAATTCATTTTATTTAAATTATTAAATAACCAAATTACACTAGGTATAATAATAGATCAAGTCAAGTTGAATTGGACTTGCCCTGGATTCTTTTAAGAGATTGCTCGAATTTGGTCTAACTCTTAGTTCAATTCGAGTCATGTGATCTAAAGTCAAGCCTAAGGTTGCTCGATTTTAATTTCATTTTTTAAAATGACATTATTTTAGTTTTGAGTTTTTTAAAAAACAAAAATATTTTAGTTTAGAAATTTTAATCAAAACAATATTATTAAAAAAAAATTCAAACCACACTTCGAATCAAAATCATCCAACTAAATCTAAAGTCCACTCGAGGATCTCAAGTTTAGATCCTAGGAAAATGATTCGTATTTCTATAACTTAAGAGTAGGATGGACCGTAAATAAAGACACGTTAAGTATGCTATTTAATCATAAATTTCTAATTTGTCAAGTAACTTATTTAAAACACATAATTTACAAAATTATTTTTATAATAATTTATTAAATACACGTTTTGAAAAATAATATTATATTAAGAAAATGTAGTTTGTAGTTTGTAAATTATTATATGTAATTGAAGTATAACTAATTTCATTAATTTAATAGTTCATTTCTCAAGTAAATGGATTTAGTTGAAGATGAGAAATAAAAAAAAAAGAAAAAAGTGGTATATATCAATAATTAAAAAACTTGACCGAATTAACGAATTAATCAGTGAAAATCTTAAACCAGTTGATTTTTCGGTCTGACTTTTAATTTTTTGATTTGATTTATTTTAATAATTCTAATTATAAAAAAAGACTAATTTATTAATTAATTGATCAGTCAATTAATTTTTATTTAATAATCTCATTTTTTAATTAAACTTTAAATTATTAGACAGATAAAGACAGTCTCCCTTAATTAAGTTTTAAAACTTTTAATTTTACTCAATTTTAAACCTATTTTATGATAGTTTAAGACAAATTGAACCTTATAAATTTTAAAATTTTTATCTTTTCAGTTTAACTTTTGATCCAATTATATATATATATATATATATATATGTGGCATATGATATGAAGTTAGCTAAATGACCACAAATTTCAACGACCACTTACAACAGAAAATGCGGTGATTTGGGTACCCGCGAATAGTGTGTATAAAGTCTGGAGACAATGGCTCCTCATACAAGGCTTTTTGTTTCTTCTTATCTCATCTCATAATAGTATAAGCCTTTTCTTTTACTGAACAAGTCTTGGAGTTTTCCCCATTCGTTGTTGCTTTGGACTATGGGTATTGGACCATGATGGGTCTTTAGCTGAAATTTTAAAATGTTTAAAAAGCTTGTATCTTGATCTAATGAGACAAGATAATCCTATTTGAATATTTCTTAATTTTAAATTTTATATTTAGCCTATTTTAAAAGGCTTAAAAATAATTAATTTAGAAGTGAAATCACACTAAAATTTATAAATATAAATTAAATTAAGTTTATCATTTAATTTAAATTTGATAATTTACTAAAATATTATTTAAATACATACTTTAAAGATAATATAAATATATATATATACCCATATTATTATTATTATTATTAGTAGGAATTTATCAATATTTTAAAAACTAGAACGAATGTTAAATAGGTAAGAAAAGAAGTTTAAGATTTAAAAGATTCAACCGGTATTAGATTTGAGGTTTATAGAATCTGCTAAAGATTGAATAAAATTAAATAATTTAAAATATGATTGAAAAAGATTGTCCTTATTCATCAAAGAATTTAAAATTTAATTTAAAAAAGAGATTGTTAAACGAAAATTAATTGTTTTATTTTAGTTTATAAGAATTTATTAATTAATAAAAATTGAACAATTATTAATAAATTGATTATTTTAACTACAATAGTTATTAAAGTAAATTGAACATAAAAGTTAGATAGATAAAGGTTTTAACAATTTAACCAGCTGAATCGATTGAATTTTCTATTCATAAAATTTATGTGATTTAAGTTTTTTTTGAATTATTCGTAAAACTAATTATCTTTTAAATTAAAATTACAAAACTAAAAACTATTCATCCAAAGTGATTTTGGGAATTTTAATGTTAATTATTTTATATTGGATTAGCCTCTTTTTTATTAAAAATTCAAAGTGAACATAAGTTAGTTCGCTCGTTTGGTTTTAAAATTAAAAAATTATAAGGTAAATGTGCCAGTTCCATCATGCATCTGAGGATCCAACTAGAAATGAAGACTGTCAAAGCAACAGTTGAGATTCTTTTCCTTTCCTATGAACTCACGAAGTCAAAATCTAGAGCTGTTCATCTGACTATTGCGTCGGTCCTGAAACTACCAGACAATGCCACCTTGTTTCTGTCCAATCTGTTGAAAATAAATAATTAAATACAAAATAATAATAATAACAATAATAATAATAATAATATCGTAAATAAAAACTTTTTTATTTCAATTTTATAAAATAATAAAATGTAAAATCTCACATTTAATTAATAAACAAATAGTCAATTTTAAAATGTATTAGTGTCCAAATTGATAGTTTAATTACTAAAATTGACATAAATATAATTTTATTAAAATTTAGAACGATATCTATTTAAAATTTTATTATTATTAAAATTTTTATTACTAAAAAGTGACATAAATATAATTTTTTTAAAACTTAAGATGACATTAAGATTGTTATCTTTTAATTCACAATTTAACCTTCTCTACTTTCTTGTTGTCTAGCTTGGACGGCATGATTCTCTTTAGTTTTATGCTCTTCTTTTAACTTTAGACGGCTGGGATTCACTCTAAATGCTTGATTGATTCTTGCCTTGAGTCAAGGGCAATGAGTGACTTGGCCTGCTGAACCATCAATGCACAATGAGCTGGATAATAAAAAGACAATAAAAATATTTAATAAGAACTATAATTAAATAGAAAAATAGATAATATCTGTGTGTACAAAAAATATATAATTTTTACTAATTTCGTTACATATTTAAAAAACTAAATTTATTCACATTTACTTAATTAAATTATATTATCAAACATACAAATTAATGTGAATTTGATGGTTATTTGTAATAAATTAACTTATTTCAAATATTTTCTTGTATTATACTAACAACAAAATTCGAATGTGCATTTATAATTAGGGTTAGAAAAAAAGGTCCAAGTTAATTTAAATTTAATAGTTAATTGAGTTTTATGTCGAATTAAAAATTTAAAAGAGTTGACTTTATTTAATTTTAACGACTCAAATTGATATGACTCAGTTAATAAAAAAAATTTATTTTAAATTTAACTTAGGTGAGAGTAAATTCTAAATTAAGAAAATAAAGATATGACTTAAATTTAACTTGACTTAATCTATTGTTATTCTTATTCATAATATAGTTTTTTTTATAAAGTGGAGTATTATATAAAAAAAATTAAACAGTATCTAATTTTTATATTTTTTTTAATTTTAGCTTTAAACTTTTAAAAAATTTTAATTTAGTGAGTATTTTTTAAAATTTGTACAAATCAAGTTAAAATATTATTTTTATCAATATTACATATCTGTTAAATCTTAGAAATATGTCAATTTATTAGTTACATCAATAAAAATAATATTTTCATTTAAATTATATGCCTTTTGAAAAGATTAATTATTAAATTACAAATTTTTAAAAAATTGATAGTAAATAAAAATTTTAAGAGGTTAAATATTTTTAATTATATTATCTTTATTATAAAATTATTAGATGCATTATAAAATAAGCTGTTCTTCTTAACAAATTTTTACTCTGTTATATCTCCTCCTTTTTTTTATCTAAAAAAACTGTTGATGGGATGAGACGAAAAAAAGTAGGAATTGGTTTCGGTTAAGGGAAGCGGATCTCATCCCGCGAAATTCTACCAAACTTTCACAGAAACCCATGCGAGTCCCTACCGGACGCGTCTCTTAGATAAAGCCTATTTTATAGCGCCAGAACCTCACTAGTGGAGCAGAGCAGAGCAGAACAGAACAGTGCAGAGCAGAGCAGAGCATAGAGAGATAAAAGAGTGTTCGTGAGGGAACAGAATCCAAGAGATCAGTTTAAGTTAAAAAGAGCAAACGGTCCCACTAACCACACGTTGCTGTGTTCTGTCCTCTTTACTTTAGCTCTAGAGTCTAGCCTCTGCCTTTACACCTTGTAGGAGCCAGATCGGTCCAGACCGGACTGAATCGGACCACCGCAGATAAATTATTTTCGTAAAAAGAAGAGTGACTATGTTTCAGATCACCTCCCAAGACCTCAATTATCGAAAAGGGCACCGCCGGCATATAAATCAACGGAAGCAGCTCGGGCGTAGAACAGTACATGACCCTTGCCTGATTGTTTTTAAGAAAAGTTGATATTATGGTCAAAGTTTGATTTTTTATCATCATTGTTATCGGTGATATAAAGTTTGAAAATTTCTAATAATACATAGTCTTATTTATATGAAGTACTAAACAAAATTTTAGTATATTGAATTAAACTTAATTTAAATATTTTAAATTTCAAATAAATTTTATTTAAAATAAGTGTTGAGTTTATTGAATTTTAAATTAAGTTTAGTTTTTAATTTTAAAAAATTTGAGTTTTAAATAAGGTTTTTAACTTAAGAAACTAAACTTAACTTGAATTTTAAAATTTTTAAAATTTATCAAACTTGAATTTATTTTAAAAAATTCGGCATAATTCAAAAAATCAAGTTTATTATTTAATTTTCAATCGTCAATTTAATTAAATAATTTATTTAATACATATCTAACGATAATTATAAATTCAATTTTATTAAAAATTTCAAAGGAAGACAAGAACCTCATCTTAAGCCTAAACACTAAGTCTAGATAATGCTTACAAATCTAGATTCCTGAATTCTTAAAGCACTTTCGATGTCCCTGGAGCACCTGTTGTCCTTGTATCACAAATGGACAATGTTCTTAAGGTTAAATCAACATCCTATCCCCATCCTAAAGATAATACTTCATTTTCCTAATTTTTAATTATAAATATGCATATAATTTTATCTATAATTCATTTTAATAAAAAGATAAAAGAATTAGACTTTTTATCTCCTCACTTCCTCCCGTCCGTCCTGAAGAGTACGAAAAAAATATAGTATGAATATCAGACGTAGACTAATCAAATATAACTAATATAATAACTTAACTCGGCTTTTAAATTCGACCTGAACAAATTAAATTTGACTTAAATTAATGATTTAATAATATTAGTTGGAGTTAAATTTAATCAGTTAGGTTTAAGTTTAAGAGTTAAGTCGAATCGTTATAAAAATAGTATTTAATTAGTCCACGCTTAATAAAGTCTTGGAAGGATTATAATGTATACAGCTTTCCCTTCCGTGACTTGAACCTATAACCATAAGGTCATAAAGGAACAACTTTATCAATTGTTCAAAGGCTCCACACTTAATATTTATATTAAATATATTTCATCATTACTTTTTAACCGAAATCTGGAAAAATAAAATTTCTGGAAAGTATTAAAAATTAGAAAGAATTTTTTCGATAATTTTAAAGATTAATGAATTTTTCTAAAATTTCTTAAATTATACGAGAAGTTTATATATACGAGAAATTCTCTTAAATTTTGGAAATTATATCTTTCTAATTTTTTTATTTTAGTTCCAAGAATTTTGAGTCCATTTATTCTCATTAACAAACATTGTTCAACTAAATTTCCTTCTTATAAAAATCTCTATTTAATATTTAAGAGTCGTTTGATTTTATTTTTAATTCTTAAATATTTTTTTGTTAAACTTCTTCTTTGATTTGGCATTTTTTGTTCTCGTAAAACCTCCAATTTTTGTTTTTACTCTCGCAGCTCAAAGTTCGAGTAAATTAATTTACTCGTGCTTAGTTTAGATTCCCTTTGTTAATAGTGATTAGAACTCTATAATTGTACAAAAGCAAATAGTCTTAAATAATTAAAACAGTCCAAGGCATTGCTTTGTCTTCACTTCACTTCTTTGAAAAGCTTTATTATACTTTTTAACTTTGTCACAAATGAGACGGAACCTAGGGTAGAAAAAGATCCAAATTTGGGTTCTGTTTTTGCCTGAATTTGGGCAGTATTATACGACATAATTTAAGTGGTTTGACAAGGAAATGACCTTATACCTCAAAACTCAAGCCAACAACTTATATTAAAACACACTTTGAGTGCTTGTTAAGGGATTCCTTACTAAGTGTTAAAAAAGGTCTATAAAGTCTTGTGAACTCCTTAAAATCATGAGGAATAGAACTCTTGGGTTCATTGAATTTCCTTCAAAATGTTATCTCAATCAAATTTATTAATTAATTTTAAATTACTAATTTATAGAACAGATTATTTTTAATATTTAGTTCATATATTAGATAATAAGAAAAATATTTTAAAATTTATGTTTTTTTCGCAACCCTTCTCTCATAAATTAGTTTTTGAGAGTTAATTAGAAGTTTAAAAAAATCAATTAAACTGGTTTAATCAAAAGTTAAAGAGTTAATTTTTTTGATTCGATTGAATTTCATATTGAGTAAAGTAATCAAATTCGATTAAATTTAAATTTGAATTTAAAAGTTTTTTTAAACTTGATCAATCATAAAAAGTTTAATTAATTTGGCCGAAGTCAATAAACTAAATCATGTTTGATTAAATTCCATCTTGGACTAAAATCTAAAGTGTTTCTCTATCATGACCAATATCCCATTACCAACCCTAATAGAATTTATGTCAAGGGTTGGAAGTAGGTCGGACCAATCAAAATTTACAACATGATAATGTAAATTTGACAAACTATATCAAAACAATATTGTTTTACAAATTTAATTTGTATCAATTCAAAGTTTTTAGGTGGGGTTAGGTATAAAATGTCAATCTTAATTAAGGTTTACTTAGTATTAAGAGTTGATGTTATAAAAAAAATCAAATTAAAATATTTTCATAAACCCACGAATTAAATATCATTATCTCATAAAAATCTTTAACCTTTTTTTTTTTGGAAAATGACATGCTTAATTATCAAATCAATGACATGGGTTTTGCATACAAATGATCAAGCTCAATCTTGTCATGCCCGTATGGTTGTCGCTAAAATGACCCACTGATCTCTATACTCATCAATCTGTTAGGCATCAAGTCATTTTCTATCAACAATAAAGACATTAATGCATCAACTTAAACACATTTTATCTCACCTACTTCTTCTATAACCTTTTGTCCCTTTCGCCTAGAATCATATCAAACTGTATACTATAATTTAACCCAAGTTGGCTTCTTATGATTTACCTGTCGACATAAATATAATAATAATAAATTATCTAAATGCATAAAATAATATATAAAATTTTTAATTTTAAATAAATTATTTGATAAATCATGATTGGAACAGCTTTATCAAAGTGAAATTTATAAAATTAAAGAAACAAGTGTTCATGCTCTAATCAATAATCTTCTTCAAGTTAATATAGAATCATATTAATCTATACAGGGCAAAAGTCTAAATTGATCTTATACCTTTAGATACAAATAGGCTTCTAAGTTTCTAATTTTGCCAATTTTAGCTCGAAACTTTTAAATTCTTCTTTTAAAATATTTAAATTTACTCAAATCCTCATAGTTTCATATTTTCAATAGCCGCTAAATTTGATATCGTTATCAAAATGATGGGACAGAGAAGAAGAACAACAACATCTAGCAGAAATCTCCCCGAAACGTAGGATATAAGAAAGTATAGTAGTATGCAGCCTTATTCCTAACTAATAAAGAAGTTATTTTTAAATGATCTACATATAATAGTAGCATAAAATATAAATTAAATATGTTAGTGAAATAAAAGTTCAAAGAAAATTTTAAATTTTTCTAAAGTTAATGTAGTAAAAATAAAATTTCAGTGGCTTGTGTAGACCTAGAATAAAAGATCACCGATCAATTCGATCTTATATATATAATATAACTTAAGTGAAATAAAAGTTCAAAGAAAATTTTAAATTTTTCTAAAGTTAACTTAGTAAAAATAAAATTTTAGTGGCTTGTGTAGACCTAGAATAAAAGATCATGGATCAATTCGATCCTATATATATAATATAACTTAACCCCAAGTTGGCTTCTTATGATTATTATATTTATAAGACTTCGAGTGGAATGGAACTTTTATAAAGGAGATTTGACAATCAACGATGCCACATGTTTAATTTATATTATCTCATGTTTTTTGTTTTTGTTTGAGAAGATTAATCACTTAGCTGTCAATCAAGACATTTTGCATGGTACATGTGAAGTGTATTGATACTTGGGATTCGATGGAGAGAAATGAAAATTTATAACAATTAATTTTTGAACCCATATTAAATAAAAATTCCAATTTTTATGTATATATATATATATAATTATGAAAAAAGAGTCAATAATTTAAAATTAAGAGAAAATTTTTTATTTGAATAAATAATGATATTTTGTTGACATATAACGATTTAAAAAATTTGAGTTTATAATAATTTATATAACATTTTATCAACACATAAAATTTGATTTAATTATATTTTTAAATGAGTTTATGCTTAAATTTTAAAAAGCATTTGGATTTAAAGTTTTGGAGAACTCGACCCAAATAAAAAGAGCCAAAAATTCTATTATTCTTCGAATTTTAAACCAAAAATAATTTTATTTAAAATTTTTTTGGACAGAGCCTGAAATTTATAAAAATTTTCATTTATATATATAACATTTATTTTTAAATATATACTAAATAAGATTTTCATTATATAGATAATAATAATTTATAAATTATGAACAAATAATCAATAATTTAAAATTAATAAATAAATTCGATTCAAATAATTAACAATAAAATTTTAGTGCATAACAAACTTGACTTTTAAGATATTTTTGTAATAAAATTTCAATTCAAGGACATGAATTGTTATGAATTTAGATAATATTTTATCAATTAATAAAATTTAATTAAATATTTCAAGTTGAGTTTATACCTAAATTTAAAAGAGAAATTAGATTTTAATTTTCAGAAAAACTCAATCCAAATAAAAAAATTAAAATCCTTGAGATTTCGAACTAAACTTTAACTTATTTAAAAATTTTCGGATTGGACTCAGAAAATTATTAAAAATAAACAAATTGCCAGATGGAATGATCGCACACCTTAACCATACATACAAAGAAAATATTCCAACTGGACATGTTGGGTATTATTAATATATTAACCAATCTCACGCAATGCATGCTCTTCTAGTTCTGACTCTGACCTACTTTGTTTTCTGTTTCGAGATACTTATTTAATTTTAAGGGAAGTTTAGTATTATATAAATATTGTTCTAATGAATCTTCATTTGAGGAAGAAAAGTGCATAAACTAATAAAAAATAACAAAGTTGCAGACATCCACGTACTGTAACAAATACCACATCGTAAGATGAGTCAATTAACATTAATTCTTTACATTGGCTTAGTTGCTCGCACATGGATTAAAAAACCCTTTTCCATAGCCTCCACTAGCTACCCAAAAAAAAA
>JAOQMM010000006.1:1296256-1308773 GCA_027563515.1 Erythroxylum platyclados
GCATAGAATGAAGACATCAATCACACCAACCCAATGCTTTACGGCTATATTTTACAAGCAAAACAACCTTTTCATCATCTAAATCCTAAAAGCTTTTGGCTGAGATTGTAAGCTAATGAAAAGCAAAGGCAGTGAGTGTTCTTATGCTCATAGCTGGATTACATGATTGTCTTTCCAATCAAAATGACAGACTTAGGTGCAACGCCATATATATGACTCTCCACCTTTTATTTTTTATTAAGAGTAGAACCCCACTCAACACCTTTTAATTTTTGTTTGGAATTAACTGTGAGGTATATATAATAATTATAAGTTATATAAATTGTGTAATAAGTCAATGAAAACAACATCTTAGGAGAAATTTTTTCCAAAAAAAGTATCTAAGTAAAAGAGTATAGATATATAGTGATAAAAATAAATAAATACGTTCAAATAAAACATAAAAATAAGTAATAAAATAAATAATACAATAAATAAAAAACAGGGAATAAAAATAAAAGATAATAAATAAATAAATATACAACAAGAAAAATGACAAGTAAATAAATAAAACAAACAGGTCATTACAAAAAATATTTAGACTAAGTAAGAAGAAAAAAAACAACAACACCCAATATGAATCTTGCTGATATGCGAAGCTTGAGAAGGTCCAATAATACACAGTCTTATCTATAACTAGTAAAGAGGTTGTTTTCAAATGACTCATATGAAAAGAAAGAAAGACTAAATAAGAAAAACTTAGGATAAATAACTAAGAAGGAAGTACTACAAACTAAATGTAATAAGTCGATAAATTTAAATTAAATAATAAATTTAATCAATTAATTTTTACAAATTCAACACATCTCATTTTTAACAAATCATTATTTAAGTAAAAAAAAGAAGCTCTCATATATGATTGAAATCAAAATATTTAAATTAATAAATATATAAATAAGTTATGCCAATTAAACTAAATATCATTAGAGAACTTAATTTGATTGAGGGCATTGCGCATACTCATTTAAAAGTTTCGCCCTTAAATTTATAGTTTATTATAATAAGAGAATTTATAATTATTTTTAATCCTACTAAATAAATTATTTCAGAGACCGGGTTATATATGTTGGATCCAAATAATTATTTTTCTAAAAAACCGTAACACCTTTGTCAATTGTGATAAATAAGAGGTTATTGGCATATTACACTCCTAAGACCTTCCTTTAACCTCATTGACCACCAAGCATGTGTGGACCGGAAAAAATACATAACTTATCGTGTAGTTTAAAATTTTTTAGCAGAATTCTATAATCTTTAAAATTAAATTTTCGATTTTTTTTTAGTATTCAGTTTTCACGATAAAACATATTTAATATAAACATTATATATAAACTAATCAAATGTTATGATAATTCAACACAACTCTTAAGCCCAAGCTGAAATAATTAAATATGAAACAAATAAATAATTTATTATAATTATCATTAATTGTTATTTAAGCCGATTTAAATTCGTTTCAGCTGAGTTTAAAAATTAAGTCCGGTTATTATATTAGTGACATTTGATTAGTCTATATTTGATATTCATATTATATATGTTTTGTTGTTATTTTAAGCTGAAATTTAAGAAAATATATTTTTATCCAAAAATTGAATATATGTATATATGTATGTATATTTTGAGAAATGTAAAGATAGAAAAGTTTTTAAAAATTTTCTTAAAATATAAAAGGAACTAAAGTAAAGTTGGATAATGATGCCAAACTGACAGCTCCACAATATGTATGTATGTTCTGCTTTGCTTTGGACACATTATGGTTGATTAGTCCAATACCAACACATGGGACCAACTTGGTTACGAGATTTCCAATCATATTCGGAGTTCTTATTCAATTGGTTGAGTTAAAAGCTTTAAACTCAGTCTTAGTAATCCTTTATCCATTGCTCCATAGCTCAACATCACTATTAATTCTTAGTGTGAACAATAAAAAAAAGAATATTTCCAATCATCATGAGAGGAGTGAGGTTATTAATACTAAATCGGTTAACATCACGTTAGACTCAAATATTTTAAAATAAGTTTTTAAAAACTGAGAATTCACTCAAATTTTAAACTTTTTAAAATTTTTTTATCTTTTTAAAATTTTGAGTTAGAGTAAATTTAAAATTCAACTAACTCAAATTTTACTCATTAATTTCAAACCACATTAAGCGCTAATCAAACTTTTTCAAGGTATTTTAATTAGAGTTGGCAAATTCTTAGATTCGATTTGAAATTAATGACTGTAGCCCGAATTGACTGCATTTTGAAATAAACTCAAGAACTAATTCAAAGCCCGACATAATTGGCCCAAATGCTCTCAACAAAATCGTATCGTTTTCAATGATGTTTGGGCATGAACACAATTTGAACGGTGCCCTTTAGAACAACACGATGAAAAGAAGTTTAAATTAAAAGAACGTACTTAATCCCTGTGTTAGCTGGTCAATCCATTCATGACTAAGGAAATAATGAAATTAAGAAGTTAATCCTCCAAAATTTTGGGAAACAAAGTTCTGAAAATAGAAGTAGAACTTGAAAGCATTAGGCTTTCACGCTCTCTGTTGTTGTCTTCAAGTGAACCTTGTGAACATAAGCTTTTATAAACTCGACAGAACACAATTAAGACCAAACAGTAAGATGCTGGCAATTAACCAGAGACTTAAGTAAGTTATCCGCATCAGATAATTCTATTCCCTACAAAGATTTGGTACAAGCCGCCCCTCAGCATCTGCTCAATGCTCCTAACACTCCATACAGTTGGTAATTCAGGATAATTCCTTTCGATTGCAGCAAAAGATGTTGAGGGAAATAAAAAGATTAAAATGTTAAAAAACAATTTAAAAGAATGCGAATACTGCATCCCGAGAATGAAGCACTTCACTTTCTCTACCCGGAGAGAACAAAATTTCTGCCATTACAGTTGAATCACGAGTTATGCCTTGCGCGGCCTTCCTCTCTTACTGGTTTTTACTTGCGAGGAATTGCCACTTTTGGCTGAAGATGAGCGGCCCCGTCCACGCCCAGTTCCTTTGTCAACTGTTTCTGATTTTTTACCACCTTTACCTCGACCTTTACCAGAACCTTTTCCAGCCTTCTTACCCTTTTGCCCCAACTTGCCATTGGCCTGATCCTCGTCCTCGCTTTCTTCATCGCTCATCTCCTCTTCTGAATCTGAATTATCTTTAGATGTCTTCCTCTTTTTTGAATTATCAGAAGCTGTGGCAGCACTTCTTTTCGTATTTTGCTTCACAACTGGAGTTTTGCTTTCAGGTTCTTCACTCACTACAGGAAGATCTAAAAGAGTTCAATTGTTGAGTCTTAAAAAATAGTTCAAAAGCGATGTTCAGACCATTTGCAATGAAGGCAAAAGGCCTAAGCTGCCTTCAAATCATTTTTCTGTTCGAAAGAAACGAGAAGAAATCTACCAATGAAAAGTGAGATAAACTCATGAAGAACAACAGTTTACAGCACGTACCTCCACCAGATGCTTTGCCATCATATATATCAAGCTGTTGTGAACACAAAGCATGTCATACAGATTCAGACATGTAATTACTAGTAAAGCAATATGCAGCAGCTATCATATGCATGCATACATCACACTGGTATTCTACAAAGAAATGTATCGCACATACGATGTAGGTTTACATGTTGCTAAAGAATTGTGGTGTCTTGTTTTGTAAACTTGAGAGGAAACAAAATATGGTTTAGAGAGGATGGAAATGGAGTCAGTTCTCTCTACCACTGATTGACACAAGGACAACTATCTGATACTTGTTCAATAGCAAATCAGTGAAAATGTTATACTTCTTTGCAGGGCAAGTTAGTTCATACAGTGGGCAGCCTAAACTCTCTCAGCTGCATATTGAATTCTGAGAGTTAGGTATATCATCTAGGTCTCTAAGTAATCAGAATAAACTTCTCTATGTCCTTCAGAAGTGCAAATTGCTGCTAAATTGTACTACGTTTAATTGCAATGGTTTACCAGAGAATCACAACCAGAATAGTCATCAAAAATTAGATCACACTGTATTTCTTAACTGAAAAATCAATCAACGTCCAAGCAGAAGCAAGCATCTGAAAGTATTACCTCATCAAGACGTTCACCTACGTTTGTTCTATCAACTATAACCATGGAATGGCCCATGCCGCATGCCACACTGAAAAATGAAGGGACAATTCTTAGCCCCTAGGATGAAACTATCCAGTATTATTCAATCTTTGAATCTCCTAATACAAAAGTGATAGACTACTTACCCTATAACATGCATGCCTTCAAGAATATCTACCTTTTTGGGTATAGCCGAAGACCTGAAATTCAAGGCAACATTGAGTAAAAACAAGTCTTAGCTATAGAATATCTCAAATCAGAAACACATACTTCTGTCCATTAGGGCCATATCCCAATTCACCATATTGAGCGTGGCCCCAACTTATGCAGGAGTTATCAGCACCAACAAAATGATGCATGTTGCCTGAATCCATGCAGCGTAGATTCCAACCACTACACTCAGAGGGGGAAAAAACTAGTAGTTATTATCCAGGAAATTGATTCTGAAACTAATTGATTTAACTACTTGAGATTAAATCAAGATCTTCATATTCCCTGCAAAATACCACATAAATGGAAAATATGGCAACAATTAAACAGTAAGTAACCATCAGAATAGATAGTACAATAATGGCTTCAACAAAGTGAAGACCCATTCTGTTTTTAAGGGCATAAACAAATTTTAATATATAAGAAAACAGAAGAAAGTAGGTTTCAACAACTAACAACAAGCAGCACTAGCAAAACAAATTCATGGCCGATTTACCCATAAATGTGAAAACAGACAAGGAAATGCTGTGAAAGAAATCTGAAACAACAGAATAGGACTGAGAAGAACCTTAGATCCATGAGCGGCTTAGGATACATCCAGTCGTCTCCAGCATTCTTTATTTTTCCCCACATATACAACTGACCACCTCCTGAAAAGGAGGCAAGAAGAATACAAAACAGGTCACTTGAAATTTATATTTGACCATGCTACAAGCTGTAAATAAATATGAATTCGAATCTAGCCAAAGCCAATGAACCTATAATCATTCAGCAAATTAAAAGATTGAAAGTGAAATCACAGGAGACGATATATGCATGCATGAGGGTAAATGGATCATTTCATTTCACAAATGTAAACTGTATGCATCCCAATAAAACTTGTGTAGATGGCTACAAAGAAGACACAATTTCTACCGATTAATCAAGTAACACCCTAAATGCCAACCGCTGAATTGATAACATTAATGTGATTGTTAATTACAGCTATGATATGACACCATATTCCTAGGCTCCTCAAAATTGACCATCATCATTCCATTCCGGATATTTGACCATCAAGTCATCCATAACCATCAACCTAAAGGGAGTATTTCAATGATGCCACAAAAAAGATGAAACCATGCAATCAAGAATGACCTTAAAAAAAAAAAAAGAGGAAAAATGATGAAAGCCAACAACCATAAACAAACTGCCACCATTTGCAGCAACACCTACAAATCCAAACTTAAAAACCTTTACAAGCCATAAAAGGCGTCTGGTAAGTTAATCAAGAGAAAAAGGATGAACCAAAAGCAGGCAGTAATACATTTTTTTATTTATATGAGTCCAATATTGCACGTAGGCATGCATGACAATACCTGCAGTGCATGAAGAGTTCACAGAACCAGCTGAAATGACTGCATCGGGAGGTAAAACATTCTGTCTCTGAAAAACATCCACGCGACGAGGTACCCACTCATCCTTCTGCTCTCTGTGTCCAAGTCTATATCACAAGGAGGCAGTAAGTAATCAGGCACCACCATAGACACTTAAACTCTCAAAGATTCAAGCAATACTTGAATTTCACAATATTTTGCATCTGATCCAATTACAGACAGTGAGGACATACCTTCCATAACCACCAAAGCCCCATCTACACATGCAGAATCGCAAGCAATTATCAAATGTTGGTGCATAGTAAAACATGGGAAGAATAGAGAAGGATGTCTAACTTGCGGTTAGAGAAACAAAGAAATACTTACGTGTAGACATGACCGCTTGAATTTACAGCCACTGGATGCCCATGAGAAATCAGTAAATGCATCAGATAAGAGCAGTTAGCATTTCAAAAGTCAGATTTTAAATTGCTAATAACCTGTATGGTTCGATCCACATGCAACTTTGACAATGGTTTCCCCAGAAAGCGAAGCTATTGCCCTTGGGCGAGGTTGGGCTTCATAAGCAAGCCTGACTGAGCTATCTTTAGTATTGTACTGCATTTGCAAAAATCATGTTTAATTCAAACAAAAGCCATTTAGCATACATAGAATTTCAGAAGAACAGACTAACCACAGAATATTGCCAACTAATATGGTATATTCAAATTTAAAAAGATTTAGTTACCAAACAACTGTTAAAATTATAATTAGCAAATAGACCAGAAGACTGGAAGCCAGTGATAAAAATTCGATAAAATAAACATCTTTTTTCGACTTACCTCATTATCTGTTCCATGTCCAAGCTGACCATACTGTGGGAGTCCTGCAGTTCTAGAGATCAAAAATCAAGAATAGATGGAAATGGAGTTAGGGAATAACAGAAGTAAATTGCTAGCCATAAGGAATTAGTTGAAGATTGTAAAGCAAAACTCAAACAAATTTACAAACCATACAATATGGAAGCTCCTTCAACAGAAGTTAACCACACAGTAAAATCAGCACCACAAGCAGTGGTCTTGACATCAGACACATGACAGCGAACTGGCGAAGACTCAATTTCTGCAAATTGGTGAAAAATTTTATGTAGAAGGTTAAAGTGAAGCAATAAAGGAGTTCCAATATAGGAAAGAAGTGAATGGTATGTCTTTGATAACAGCACTAATTACTATTCAGATTCGTGAATCTGCATCTTATTCATATCAATATATTGAAATCACTTAAATTCATTTAGGAGTCACTTAAACAACCACTATGGAATTTGACTAACCATTCTTCACTGAACCAGAACCAAGCTGCCCATGTTTATTCCAGCCAAATGCTAGGGACTGACCCTCATCAGTGACCACTACAGTGTGGCTTTTCCCTGCTCCAGCTTTGATAACTTTATACCTATTGATCAAACAGCAACCAGAAAATGAACTACAGTCAGCCACCAGACAGTTTGATGTTAGGTTAACCCACTCAGAGTAGAAAGCAACTATTTAATACAAAAATCTGCAATAGAATCTAATGGAGGTCAATTGTTTCGTAGCCAAACAGAAAAGTCATTGTTCATCGAGTAAACTCTTGAGTCCCTCTCCCACATCTTCTTCTTAAAGTGTAAATCTTTTATCTCACAAAAACCTATGAAAACTCAAAGTTATTCTTTAGATACACTTAAATTCAGAAGAGATGAGAAGCAACTGTTCTTTCTCCATGCATTGGAGGGAAAAAAAACAAAATTTCTACAAGGTAAAGAAACTCATAAATGAGAATGAAATAGAAAAGAAATTCAACTGCCTTCCACAGCTTACTTGGAAAGTTCAGAAACAACCGTAGGCCTGTCACGCTGAATTGCATCTCCGTGACCCAGTTGACCCTTCTGGGCACATAATAAAAGCCTCATGAGTTAACATGAACAGTTTAGAATAACAAAAGCATCTACATGAATTCTTGGTTAAACAAATCTAGCCTCATTTCGCCCCCATGTATAACATCTTCCTTGAACATCCAATGCCACACAATGGCACGATGCTGCATCAGAAAAAAACAGAACATACCATTAAATAAAACTCCAACATCGAACAGGCACTGCGTTTCTTAATATGTTTCCCATTTCCATCAAGTTAAAAGTTCACTAATTCTACTTATACAACAACAACAAACCCCCAATTCACAAAATCAACCATGTGAATGCCTAGCAAACAAAAAGCCCACAAACAAACACAAATAGAGGGTAGGGTAAGCGAATGCTACCGCATCCAGAAGCTATGAAGCGAATATCTACGCCAACAAGAGGACGAAGCCTAGTGGGAGAGATCAAATTCCCTTCTTGAGCTCCTTTCTTCCGGCCAATCACATCCCAACACGTCGCACCACAGAACAACAGCTCTCCACCCTTCTCCTCTTCCGGCTTCTTCTCTTCCTCCACCATCTTCCCCTCGCTGACCGCCGCCATTCCCAGTCAAACTCCTGCAAGACTTCAAAAAAAGAAAGAACACCCAAGCAAACCAAATGCGCACAAGAGGAGCAAGATCTAACGGCTACTATTTGAAAACAGAGAGTTAATCAACGGCTATGAAGACGCAGAAATTGGCGGGAAATGGCGGCAACGGCTAGTTGGAAGAGATCGAGCGATTTTTAGGGTTTCAGTCTCGGAGATGAAAGGACCAAGCAGAGCGAAACCCTAACTCAAAAATGGGGACTATCTGAAGGGGATAAAAAAGAGGGATCGTTCGGGTTTTCCAAGAATAGGCACTTTATTATCAAATACTATTATTATTAATATTAATAAATATTTTTAATTTTTGTTGTTCTTTTTAATTTTAATGTCTTTTTTCTATAATTAATTCTCATTTACTTGTTTCAGACAATTTTGGTCTTTTTTCTTTTTGTTTTGTACTTTTGTAACTAAAGAACTTGTTAAAGCTAAAAGGTTCACGGTTTCGATGCTTTCGAAGGAGGGAAAGTGAAACTGTCTTTGTCATTAATGGACTTGTCTAAATTAATTTTAAAAAGAAAAATAAGAAAATTTATTAAGAAAAAAAGAAAAAGAAAGATATATTAAGTGACATGTTCTATTTTTTCTATTTATATTAAATAAATATATAGTTATTATTACAATATAAATTTTTAGAGATATGCATAATAATTTTTAAATTATATTATTAAAG
Source organism: Erythroxylum platyclados (assembly GCA_027563515.1). Classification (NCBI taxonomy): domain Eukaryota; kingdom Viridiplantae; phylum Streptophyta; class Magnoliopsida; order Malpighiales; family Erythroxylaceae; genus Erythroxylum; species Erythroxylum platyclados. The sequence continues at coordinate 1,305,169 of JAOQMM010000006.1, forward strand.
ATTATTTAACTTGTTAATTACTCAAAATCAAGATGGAAAACTTGACTTAAATACAATATTTTAAAAACTAGACTGAAATTAAACCGATAAGACAAAAAGTTTAAGGTTTAAAAAATTTAATTAGTATTAAGCCGTTAGAAAATCGGTTAAAGATTAAATAAAATTAAAGAATTTGAAATATAATTAAAAGATGCTGTCGTTAATTTAAAGTTTAATTGAAAAGAAAAATATTAAATAAAAATTAATTGGTTTACGTTAGTTTATAAAAATCGATTGATTTACAAAAATCGACCGATTTTTAACAACAAGAGTTGTTGAAGTAAATTGAATCAACAAGTTAAAAAGTGAACTGAAAAATTGGTCTATTCAAGATTTTTACAGATAAATTTTTCGGATCGAATTGGCTTTTAGTGATAACTTCAATGGTTATTATTATAAATTAAATTTCTCTTTTAACATGAAATTATAAAGAAAGCTAATTAAAATTCCTTTTATCACTTAAAGAAAAAGAGAAAATTGGTTTAAGAGTATATGAAGAACATTAATTCCCTTGTACACATTAAACGTACGGTCATATGAGTCATTTAGAAAACGACATTTTAAAAAATATTTATTTTTATTTTTATTTTAAAAAACAAAGAGAGTGAGAGAGAGAGATAATTTTATATTGTAATGTTAATTTTCTTTTTCTTTTTTAACAATAATTAAATATATAGTTGACTTGTTCAAACATTTTTTTAATGATGAGACGGGCTACGTGGTAAGTAAATCGAAAATAAAGTGTTTACGCTATCTAAAATTAATAATTATAGTATATTTAATCAAATTTAAATTCAAAATTGAACAATTATTTAAGCTAGAAAATTTTTGCCTGGGCTTAGCCCAGTCTGAGTTTGAGCACAATTAAATTTGATTACCTTGAATCTCGATCAAGTTTATATTCAACTTAATTATTTTATTTTTTAATTTAAAATTTAAAAAGTAACATTTTTTTAAAATGACATTATTTTTCTTAAAATTATTAAACTTTGAGCTAGGCCATATCACATAACTCAATATTGAACCTGACTCGAAGCCTAATCAAACCGAACTGGCCAGACTCATTCTTAATTACCAAGTCTATTATAGTTTACAATTGTCTGCAATCTATTAACATTAAGGCTATGTTTGGTTGGATGTTAATTAATGGAACGGAACGGAGTGGTTCATAATGTAATGGAATGTAAACCTTTGAAATGTTATTTGGTTGGACGGAAATGTTCATAATGTAACATAATGAAATATTATTTGGTTGGATGGATAGAATGGAATAGAAGGTATAATAAATGACATTAATACCCTTATATTGTTAAACAACATTTATGTACAATTAATTTTTACTAATTATGTACAATTAATTATTAAATATATAAAAATATTATTTTTAATTATTAATTATTTACAATTAATTATTGATTATTTTTATTAATTATGTAAAAATTTATATAATTAATTTAAGTCACCCAGTCATGGGTTTGTCATGGGGGTGCCTTAATCAGTCACTCCCAAGACAGAGATGGTGACAGGGTGTGGGGGAGGCGGTGGCGATGAAGGCGACAGTTATTTATGAAGGAGGAAGAGATATTATTATTGGGGTATATTAGGTATTACAGATATATAAAGTTACATTCCATCCCAAAACTTTCGATATGAAAGTTTCCTATTTTCACTGTTTAGGATGGAATGGAATGTAACATGAAACCATCCGCTTCCATTCCATTCTATTATGAAACCTCCAAACAAACGATAGAACTGTATCTCATTCGATCTCATTCCATCCCGAAATCTCCAACCAAACAAAGCCTAACTCATTTTCTTATATCTCACGGCAAGTCTCAATTTTAACGATGACAGTAAGATGGATTAAGCTGGAATTAACTTTTTTTAAGGATTCGAATTTAGTGTAATCGAACTCGAGTAACTCCAAATTTGACCAAATCAAGACTAACCTAACATCATTTTACTTGAGTTTACTTGGGTTGATTAGGATTATCCAAGCCTAACCAAGTCAAACCCTTAAGATCAAATTCAAATCAAAGTTAATTAACTCGAATTCGGGTTGTTAATTTTAAAATTGAATTAAGCTAGTTTTACCATCTCTATTCATATCAACAACCCTCGTGAATTAAAAAAAAACATGATTCAAACTGTTCAAGTTTAACTAAGTCAAACCCTTAAGATCGAGCCCAAATAAAAAATTAATCAACTTAAATTTGTCTCGTTAAATTTTAGACTGGATTGAGTTAGTTTTACTACTCAACAATGTTTAAAAGGGGCATAAAACACTAGAGCTAGATCTTGTTTCTCATCGTGTATAGATCACAAAACTATAATCTTCAGCACCATAAAGAACAAGCCGTCTTTGTATTTATATACAAAAGACTCCGAATCCATATAAGTCCAACCTGCAATGAACCAAAAGCTTACATATTCTGATTTTGAACTCGTTCTTCTGTTTTGTGCACCATGTAATTGTTCGTCTGTTTTAGTATTCTGAATATTGGAAGATTCTCTTGTTTTAGATGGAGTTAGTTGTTTGGATCTCGAAGAGAATCTTACGTAAACTTGGAAAATTAAGTTCGATTCAATATGAGTTATTTGAAGTCAACAGATCTAGTTTAGGATAATTGGACTTTAAGTCGGATGAGCATGAGAGTCTACCAAAACTCAGTCCAAACGATGTGAACTCTCTCTACAAAACAATATGTTTTGATTAAACTTCTTAAAATGACGATGTTTTGCTCTTTAAGTTTAAGAAATTCATGATTGAACTTCTTATAATGACATTATTTTGATCCAAACGATCCGAACTCTTTCTCAAAATGTCATTTTGATTTAACTTCTCAAAATAACATCATTTTAATCTTTAAATTTAAAAAACTTGTGATCAAAATGACATTATTTTAAAGTATGGAGTTTAAATATCCTGAAATCTTCAATAAACTAGTATTAGAACTTTTAAATTCGGGAAACGATATACGTGATTTACAAATTATTATGTGTATTTGAAAATTTAAAAGCAAATGTGGTCTAAAAGCAAAGAAGAAAACTATAAACAAAAGCCAAAGCTGTTATTTGACATAAGAATTTGCAAGATAAGAAATCAGTCATCAAGTCTCCATTTGTGCCTGGAGCAGATAAGGATATACTATTAACAAATGTTATAACAAAATATGAACCTAAAACCCCTCCTCTTACAATAAATAAATAAATTAATAAACCAACATCTGAGTCTCCATTCCATTTGATGGATAGTCACTACTGAGTTGAAGAAGCTATCAATCATTTTCATGTTCACCACTCTGCCGTAGAGCTTTCTGGTGGTTGTACTCCTGATATCATATCGTCTGCCTTCTGTTGCTTTATTTGTTCTGTTGCTCTGGAAGTGCAAACATGTTTTGTTGGGGGGATTGCATTTGCTGCAACTGGAACAGTTGCTGGTTGATCGGAAACTGGGCATCGCCGCTCATCTCTGCAGCATCGACTCTCTTCTTACTTGTGTATTTGTATAATGATGATTGTCTTTTTTCATATTAATTGTGGTTATTATTTATATGTGAAATATC
>JAOQMM010000006.1:1308873-1323853 GCA_027563515.1 Erythroxylum platyclados
TTCACGCGATCAGCGTTCGCGCGTCCTCCCCTCTCAGGAATGTGGAGCCGATCGTCCGACCGCGACGACCTCAACCGACGCACCTCAGCTATCAATGCTTCGTTTAAAGCTGCCATATCAAACACCAAAATCAATAGATCGTGATGGACTCAGGATTCCAATCTCCTCAAGTCAATGGAATGCAAAATAACAAGACTATATTCTATCTATAACACAATGGATATCTCATAGAAGTGACTCAGAAAAGCTTGTAAACTATAACTCTATGCATAATTTGTCGTCAAATTGAACTGAAGGATCTCCTGAAAACAATCATAGGCCGGAATGTGAAGAAGCTTCAGGTAAATCATTGTGAACACTTCTCCAAGAACATGATCTAAGAAGTGCATAATACTTCTGTCATTCTCAATCTTTATTTCCTTTCAACCAGATAAGAGAAGGTTTGTCATGCCCGGAATATCAGCACTGGCTTGGTTGTATAAACAACTAGTGCCCAGAAGCAAAGGTAAGGCAGCTAAAGCCAAGCCAGTAGATCATCAGATTCAGACCGAAACCAGCATAGGAGAATTCAAGAAAGAATGTGATTTAAGTTCAATTATAAGGGGAAATATATAGGAATCTTATACTTGCCACTTAGATGTGAAGCATCTACGAATATAACCTTGGATGTGACCTTGAAGAAGAATTGCGAAAAGTCATATCATAACATGTACATTTCTTTCCTTCATGGCCTTGGATGTACATGAAGAAATTTTGTTACAAGTTGAGAAGTGTTGAAGCTCCCAAAAGCAGAAAAGGAAGCAAAGAACATACCGTCTTTAAGTTGACCTTGTTGTTCCAATGCCTGAAGACGGAATTTCAACTCATTGTTTTGACTCGTAAGACTTGCAGAATCTCTCTGGACACAAGCAAGAGCAGATTTATCAACATATCAAACAAATTAAATAACATAAATAAATTGTTATGAGGGAAAATGTAAGAAATTGACGGCTAACCTGTAAGACTGTAGCCTGAGCAGACAATGTGGTTACTTCTGTCTGCAGGGTTTGCACCTTTTGCTCTAACTCTGAAATATACCTCAATTTCCTCTCTTTCGAACGAGCAGCTGACAGACGATTTGCTAAAATCCTGCAATGAACAACTTAGAATTTCGTGCATTTCTTTGGAGGGTGTACAAACTCATTTTCATATTGATCAACCAATAAAGGTAAATGAGATGCAATACCTTTTAACACGTTTTGGGTCAGACATAGCAATTTCAGCAAGTTTCTCATTAGCCGCGATCTTTTTCAGCTCCAATTCATTGAAATCACCATTTCCAAACTCTAAGTTGAATTTAATCAAGTTCACATCCATTGAATTCTTAGGCAAGCGTTGACCCACTTCTGTTCCCATGGGAAAGGGTTTTGGAGGCTCATCATCCAACAGCAAATTTTCCATATAGCTGTCCATCGACATACTTCTACGATGCTGTGTAGCCATTCCAATGACCTCATTTGCAGTCCTCTTAAGTCCTTCGTTCTTCTCAACCAAACTTGTCCCGTGAATGCTGTTTATAAGTCCTTTTGCTCGGCTTTCCACCTCATTGTCGCTGTTTTCAGTGTCATTCGTCTTTGTGCCACTGACTTTGCTATCAAGATCCTTATCCTCAGTACCAGACGAGTTCCATGTATCAATACTGTCCAAATTCATATACTCATTTATCAAGTCATCCACAACAATTCCTTCAGATCTCCTATCACTTATCCCCTCTATATTTCCACTCCCATTTCTCATCCACCCAGATTCCCTTCTCATCAACTCCATCTTAGAATCTTCCATTCCAAAGCCCTTATTACCAATAGGTATCAGCTGGGGTGATGACTGAATCATGACAGAGAATCCCAATGGAACACTATCACTCATGGACCGTCTGTGTCCTCTGCGTGGGGGCAAACTCTCATTAGCCCGCGACATATTACCTCCGGTAACCGGAGAAGGAATCGAGAATCCCTGAGAACTACCAGGCCTATCCTCCATTGGCACATTGGTCATACCAGGGCCAGTCTGCTGATTGGATAAATATTGTGCCTGAGCCACAGGGCTGGAAGGAGGCAAACCATTAGGAGAAAAGGTTGCTGGTTGAGACAAGGACCACGAATGAGATGGTCCACGGTTCAAATTCTGCGAGCCTAGTTGTTGAGACAACGACTTTGAACCCGTCATTTGAGGACTATTATGGTGCGAGGGAGGCAAACCGATTCTCTTGTTATTATTATGATTATCAGGACCAAAATTTGGTTTCCCCGTTGAAGATTGATGAACACCAAACGTCGACTGAAACATCTGCAGATCACTTTCACTAACACCACCCTCCATTTTTCACCAATCTAAATACCAATCTCGGGCATCAAACAGACTCCAAAACTCAACAAACCCACCTCCAAGTTTCACTGATTCTGAGTTCAAACCAAACCATATACACAAATTCCAAGAAAAGTACCCATTAAAAATGTAAAAACAAAAAAGAAACAAAGAACATAAAGTTCAGTTTACAGCATCAAGCGGGGTGAATCGGCGTACCTGGTCGAGACCCAAATCCCGAATCTTGGAGTCGAGTAAGAGCAGCAGAGAACGAGTCCTTTTCAACAATGTCTGAAACCAAAAAATGGGCAACAAGCGACTAACCAAGTAAGGTCAATCCTAACAAGGAAACAGAAGATTCTGTTGCCAACTATGTCGATAATAATCACACACACACACACGCAATAAGGCTCTCTTCACAAAGCTTTCCCAACTCATTAAAATTATCGACGACTAAGGTTTTTAGCTTTCTTTGTTTGTACACTGAGGTTTTGGTCAGCCAGTGTCGTGTCTTTAGCTTGCGTGAAAGGCGCGTGACCAACGCGGTTTCGCTAAATCATCTTGCTTTATCTCCGCTCGAGACCTTTTTTTTTTAAGATAATCTTTGTCCAAATGCTGCGTTCCCACAGGCGCGGGCCTTAGCTGCACGCGCGGGAGAGGTTGAATCTGGGGATAACGTTATTGACCGTCCATAATCCTTTAATATGGATATATATATATAAAATATACACGATATTGACAAATGGCGCACCTAACGGTCTTTGTTTTTATAACGGTAAGTGTTAATTATAAACATAAGATTTGATTTTTTTTTTTTGGATGTCTTAAAAAATAAACGGAAATTTTTTAAGGTTTAAAAGTTTTAACTAGTATTCAAATTTAAAGATGGAATAAAATTAAAAATTTTGAAATATAATTAAAAAGATTATCCTTATCTATTTAATAATTTAAAGTTTAATTAAAAATAATTATTAAGTGAAAGTAAATAAGTTATTTTAATTTATAAAAAATTATTAATTAATAAAAATTGACTGATCAATTAATAAATTGATCAATTTTTAACAACAAAAGTTATTAAAATAAATCTAACTGAAAAGTTAAAAACTGAATTGAAAAATTAAACGGCTCAAAATTTTTACTGTAGAACCGACGAAATCGATTAATCATTAATCTTTTTTAAGTTTAATTAGACTAATATTTATGTTTATTATTTATTTTAACTTTATATTTTAAAAATTAATGAATAAAAAAGACTAGATTCTCTTTTAATTTAATTAATTTTATAAAAAAATAAAATTATCCAAATACTCTTTATAATTTTAAATTTGTAAAACCATTCTTTTAAACTTATATTAAAAATCAAGACAAAATTAAAAATTATAAGTAGCTTTAAATTTTTTAAATATTATTAGTTTTCTTAGAATTAGTTAAAGAATTATGTATTGCTTACCCTAAAATTATTACAATAATAATAATAACAACAACAACAACAATCAGTATAAATTTCGCTAACACGCATGGTCTAAAAAGGTCCAGTAGTATGCAGCCTTACCCTTAACTAGTAAAGATGCTGTCTCTACATGACCCACAAGAAAATAAAAATATAAATAAATAAATTGAATAAATAAATACTTAGTGAATAAAAGATAAAATAAGTAATAAACTAAATAATACGAAAAACCAAATAAAATTATTATTTATCTCTTTATAGTATTTTTATTATTATATAAGTTTGTTCATTTTTATTTATTTATAAGTTTAAAAAACATTATATTATAATTTAAAATTCTAAATATATTATTAGAAATAGGTAAAAATTAATATAATAACTAAAAGTAAACCACAGAGAATAAATGTATATTTAACCCTTTTTTTTTATAAGATACAATAATTTGCGGGATAATATTTGTTTAACTTTCAACTATTTTTTCTAATGTTATGTTTAGTTTAATAATAATTTTATTTAATATGAATAAAAATGTTAGAATATCTTTTTAAATTTTTTTACTATGTTTTATTATTTATAAAGTTGATAATAATTATGATGTATTTTGTCATATATTGTTAGATATCACCTTTATAAATTCTATAAGATTCATATTAGATCACACATTAATTTTAAATGATTTATTGATAGAAGTTTTATTTGAATATGATTTAAAGCTAGTTTTTTTTTCACAAATTTTCATTTATATGAGCATCCATAGGCGCTTATTCAAACAACTTTTTTTTTCTCATATGATGATTTTTATTAAAATAAGAATTGAAAAATAACATAACCCACAACATGGATTATTTGTTGAATGAACTAAATATTAAAAATAATTAATAATAAATGCATGAATAAAACTTATAATTTCCTTTTGTCAAATATAATGTCCATTTTCTTTATACGTAATTTTGTAAAATACAATGTCCATTTTCAAGCTTAATAGTAAAGAGATGGTAATGGGCTGGACCAAATTGGGTTGACTATTGCCTGCTGGGCCTTGAGGTAGAGGCTCGAGTCTTATAGTGCCAAAGATAACCTGACCCTGTACAAAACAACATCGTTTTGTTTAGAAATGTTGAATCTCAGGTCAGACTTGTCCTGGGTAACTCGAATCCCGGGCTCAATTGTCATCCCTACTTAATTGAATGTTATTGGGTTGTATAATGGTAAAATAAAATTTTCTTTCTTCTCTTTGTTTAGTGAGTTTTAAGGATTACGTGACAAGTAATTTCATATTATTAGTTTGATATTATTTGAGAAATATATATCTGGGTTTTTTCAAATATTTGTTTAAGTAATTTTCAAGAGATGATTATTAATATACCTTAATAGATATCAAGCGGAAATTAACAACAAATAAAATGACTTATAAAGGCTTACAATAACAACATCCGCTAGAAATCTGGCTAAGATGTGGGGTCTTAAAAGGTTTAATAGTACACACCTTTATTCTTAAGTAGTACAGAGACTATTAAAGGCACAATAAAGGTTGTGAAGAAAAAAAGAATAATTATGTAACTGAATTTAATAGGTAAGATTAATTAGACGATCTCAATTGGTTTGATATCTTTTTACTTTTTTATATTTTAAAAATATCGTTCTAATCTTATTATTATTATTTAATTGTCATACAAGTATTTTTAATCATATTTTGTCAATTTTTTAATCAAAATCGGGTAGGGCCAGGTAAGTCGAGTTAAAATTGACATCTCTAAAATTTATAAGAAGAAGAAATAGAAAAAAAAATGTATGAAAACCTGTTGATAAAAATTAGAAAAATATCTTTTTTACGTTTTTGTAAAGTTGTTGTAGTTTTTTTATTTTTGAAAATAAGAAGTGATAACAATATTCAATCAAACACGTTTTAAAGACTTGTTTCTTTTTTTATGAAAACTATAACAAAAACAGGAAAAAAATGGAAACAATTAGCCTCTAAAATATAACAAAAGGAATTATGTGCTAAATTAAATAAATATCATAAAATAAAATAAGTGAAGATTTTCAAAACATAAAATAAAAAATAATCTATAGTACATATTGGAGATACCAATTACGGCAAACTAAAATTGATATATTTTTTTAATTAAAGTGCCATTTACTTTTCAATTTTTCCAAGAACAATAACAATAATAATTTAGTAAAAATCTTGTTGATTGCGAGGTCTAGAAAGATCCAAAAGTACACAGCCTTACTCTTAATTAGAGAACTTTTCAATTTTTTCCAAAAACAATAAATGGAATGATCTTATAAAGAATATATAAAGATTAGTATCAGTATTAGTGGAAATTAGAAAAAAGAAAAGAGCAAAATGTTAAAAATTTTTACGCATTTGATGATAGATTACAGGCCTAAGACAACACTTGCAGTCAAGAAATTCAACACGCTTAAGAGGAAAGACCCTTTACAATTAACTAGAGTTACAAGGATAAAATTGTCCCGAGAGTACATCCCCCATTTTCCTAATCAAACCCGACAACGACGATGACGACAACGACAATGACGACAACTATTTTCCGGGAACATGTGGTTGGTGTCACCTACCTGATAACCTCCAAACTCCAAAGCAGCAAACTACAGTCTACAGATCATTATTTGAGAATAATAAGAATTGAAGGTACATACTGCATGCCTAATGACTACATGCTGCGTTTTCAGTCTTTCCAGTCTTCCAATTCAATCATCTATTTGATTGTGATGTAGCGATTAGTTCCGTGCTTTGCCCAGTGCTCCTTGAGATCAACTGGATGCGACAAATCATGGCCTTCAGCTGCGAGCCGGCTTAGAAGTTTGCTGAAAGCACTTCCGCTCATCTTTCGTCCACCTACACGGGCGTGCCGCTTGTTTGGCACTGCAGGAAGTGGATACACGGACAAGGTGGTTGTGCAGCATGAAGATTGCCACCCACCATTTCCCCATTTGTAGCACTGCCTGAAGACCCCTGTGCAAGAGCATACTGGCGCTGCCATGGTTGACTCATCATATGCAATCTGGTTCAACCCCAGTTCTTGACCTTTCCAATCGGATTTAGACGCCACTGAGTGCTTGTTAAGGTCATCCCTTCCACCACTCGAATTGTGCTCATTTTTCCACTCATGAGACTTAAACATGATATTATCGAATTCTTCGTCTTCCTTCTTAACCTTTTGTGGAGATTTTGAAGCTTTCTTATTAGCTGGTAAGATCTTAGCATCCTTTGATCGTTTACCCCGGCGTGACTTTGCAGCATCAGAAGCAACAGGCACCATTGGAATGCCGTCCCTCATCTGCATTTCTCTGTTACCATACTGAGCTTCATTCATATGGGGCATATGATTTGCACTCAGCTGTTGGTGGTGCACATGCTTCACTCCACGTGAGATTTGACATCCTGGTGGGCAAGAAGACATATTACCACTGGCTAGGGAATTCTCTCGATATTGAAGAGTTGCAATAGCATTATCTCGCTCCATTATGGCGTTATTACGCTCAGCAATAGCGGAGTCTCGCTGGACGAATGCCATGTCTCGTTCTGCTATTGCTGCCTTCTTTTCTGAAAGAGCCAAATTCCGCTCATGCATGGCAGCATCTCTTTCGGCCATGATGGCCATAATTTGTTTCATTGAAGGCTGAGGTTGCATTAACCACTGCAATATTAATCGAAGAAATGAACTGTAATCAGAAAGAGTGCTTTCGAGGAGAGATCACAAAATGACATAATAGATGAACACAGAGCACCTAACTCATATCATAATTCTTAAATTTTTGTTATTTTAGGAAGTTGTTTCCAAATACCTGGCCCTGAGCTGTTTTATATTGTTCTGCTTTGAGCCTTCCATTTTCGCGGTGTCCACCATCATCCATTTGACTCCACAGGAGGCAACAATAGCAAATAAGAGAACTCTGGAACGAGCATAAGCTCAGTCAATTGAGCATTAAACAATTACAAAATGCAGCTTGGTGAAAATTTATACACAAATTGCCTGTAGGTCATTTTGTTGAGGAAAATGGAACAACTAAAAGGAAAAGAGAAGTTCTATAAAATAACATTAGGCAGTCAATTACGATCGAAACCCATTCTCTTATAAAAATTCAAGTTGATAGGACAAATTATGTACTTAAGATTAACATTTGAAATACTTAAGATTAACATTTGAAAAAAAACACACAAAGCAATGTCTTTTTACACATTTGCATATGCGTAGGGAAAGACAAGTGTCTTAAATGGCAGAATCAACTGGAAGGGAACTGGCTATGTAATACATATATATAGTATATACACAAGCACAAAGGTTGTGCAACCACAGGAATTATTGTAATAAGAAACAGGCAACTGGTGCTTCTGAAGATATAAAAGCACTTAGTAAGAATACAAGCATTATAAACTAGTAAAGATGAGAATGTGAATCCACAAAACACATCAACGATCACTGAACTCATTTATGCATTATCCATTATGTAGTCACAATTCAAGAATTCTTCAATGGGTAACAACAAAATCTGGTAAACAAGAAGAATGGGAATGTACTAATATACAGCACAAAACCAGGCGGAGGCAGTATCAAAACAGACAAAATAGGTGATTATTAGATTTTCCTTTGTGCAAGGAAAAAAGAAGTGGAAGAATTAGTATAACTCCCACTATTTCAGATAACAAAGTTGCATTATAAAAAGTCAAGCCCAAACACAATCATCTTTTACTTTAGATCAATCAATCATTTTCTTTATAACACACACGTGACTGATAGTGATCGATTCTCTTAGAATATGATATAACTCATAGCAGGAAATAGCCACCCCCGTTACATAGAGGCCTGAATTCCCCAAGAATTGAATCCCACATTAGACTTTCTACTAACAGAGTTCAGTTAGTCTAAATTCTTTTGGCATTGCATCGAACAAATGAGTTTCCACCACTAAATTTGAACAAGTAGTGTAAGTGATGAATTATCTGGTGATCAACTAAATGGAGTCAGTCGTAGTGATCCTACTACTGAAATATGTTAGACGAGCTCAATTGGGCGAAAATTTTGAATTAGAGCATCAAGTTGTATATACGGGTAGCGAACCATATCAAGGACACTAAGCACAAAGGTCAGAGTCTCTGCAGAATCACCAGCCAAAGGCAGCATCCAAATTTACAATTCGAGCGCAGACATTACTAAAACTATCCTTTTCATGACTATAACATGAATAAAATGGATTCAACCACAAGAAGGTCACATTCACAATTCTTCATAAATTTCTAACACCAATTTCCCAACCTATTGCTAAATTGAGCTAGAATAGTAGCCAACACTTAACCACGGAAATTAAAGACCATTTCAGAAAGGAACAAGTCACTGAGCACAAATAAGTTATCAAAAGTCTCAATTACTTCAATATACTTAGAACAGAAGTAACACTCCCAGCAATCAAACTAACAGTAGAAATAATCCCATGTTACTAAATGAAGCCAAAACGTAGAGACATCCAATCCTTAGCTAAAATCTATAACACTAAACACCCAAAACACATCTATCTATCAACCACAGAACACTCAAAACCCTAAAAATGAACACCTACCGAGCCCAAGAAAGCAAAAGTACACCCCATTATCACAAATAGAAACCAAAACAAGCTGCAGCAGCTGTAAATTGCACTTAACCCACTCAAAGACCAAGAAAATCCAAGAACATTAGTCACTTCTATGACTAGTACATAGAGCCTACAACATCGACAACGATCGCATAGCTAAAACAACACAACACAACAACAGTAGAAAGCTTACTGGGTATGTTAGAAATCGAAGCTTACAGCTAAAACCGAAGAAAAGGGAGAGACATTGGAAGCCCAAATCGAAGAACAAGGTGTGAAATCTGTGAGAAGGTAACAAACTGTAAAAGAAGAAGAGGAGGAAGAAGAACAAGAACAAGAAGACGAGAGACAGAGAAATGTAGTCTACTTTTTTCCTTTCCTCAAATGGATGAGAAGACTAAGCATGAGGTTTTTACCTGTCTGTCTTGTCTTAATGAATTTTCCATTTTTATTATTTTATTATTATTTTTTCATTTCCTTGTACTTTGCAAAATTTAAATGAACCGCGACAAAAATTTAATGTAAAAAGTAAAAACTAAAAACAAGGTTGACAATTAGAGACGGCATACAGGCCTAAGCCTCACGTCACAATTATCTTCCTTTGTCTAACTTAATATCACATTACAATTGAATAATATATTTATTATACCAAGTGGATTTAAACATAAATGGTGTCAAAAAAAAAGTCTCAAATTAGTCGAATTTAATTTAATTAATTAATCAAAATTATTCAATTGCACCATATAATTTCACATAAACTCAAATTCAAGTTGAAATTCTTTAACATATGAGTTGACTCGACTTAGCTTAATCCTATCTTAACTTCATTTAGCCTTTAAAAATTTGAATTAGATTGAGTTAGATTTAAGAATAACAATGCATCAGGTTAGACCCGCTAACCCGTAGCTTGAGTTTGATTAGAATTTAGAAGAATGATTGAATACGTTGCACAGCTCGAATTCAAATCTAAGCTCGATCAATCAGCCCATCGCATTCAAAATTTAGTGGTTATTTTTGAACTAAGAGCAAAACTATATTAGAATTTTTTTGAAACGACATCATTTTAGATAAATGTTAAGTTGTTTAAATCTTTAAATCAATTTTTGGGTCGACTTTTTATCTAAATTCAACCCAAAGTTCTATCAATCTAAATATAATCTGTTAACTTTAGGCTGCATTGAACCGATCCTAAACCCAACTTCCATCCCTAATTAGTATAAGATCAACTTTAATTAAACTTTTAAGCTAGAATTGAATTTAGAACTAAATTCTAAAAATTTTTAAGATTTGAATTGAATTTTAGGATTGAGTCGATAAACTCAAAAAAAGCCTAAATCTTAATCATTAAAAGATTTTGGGTTGGGCCAGTACCAACTCGACTGCGAATGCTAAGGTCCTATGATAAATGAAGAGTGAAGATGGAATGTAGTAACCTTCAAAAGAATAAAGCATAATACAATAATAATTCAATAAAAGTTTATGCAGAATATGAAAAAGTCCAATAATTCGAAGAGGGAGATTGATTCCGATGATAACAACAATTCAAATCCTCTCAAAATCACTAAATTGTAGTCTCCGTAACCTCAACAAATAAGCCCTAAATTTACAATTATCAAAGAGAATCATTATATCAAACACTTGGACTTCGTTACAGAAATTATGGCTCAACCACCATATTAATCAACGCTAGCCTTAGGCTCCACACTTGATTTGGTAAGTACGATCACACCAATTACAATGAACAACGCACCTGCAAACCACTGTTCAACTCGAACACACACACACACCAATGTCTTAATCTCATAATTTGAGAAAAACAAGCCATAACCTCAAGAAAGTACGGTGAATACATTGAGCTTTACCTTCGGAGACAATGTCTCCTGGAACAAAAAGAACCCAGCAAGACCAGAAGATATGAAATTAGTAGCGAAGTTGGTTACTGTAGCTTGAAGAGATGAAAGAGCCTTCAAGCTGTTAACGTAACACCCCCACATCGTCACATTAAACAACACAACCAGTCCATATCTAACCAACTGTAATTGGGAAGAACAGTACACCAATCTCCGATCAATCCCATGCTTAACACAAACTATAAAAACCCAGATGAAGCTATGGTGTATCGAAGATTATGGAGTTAAATTGAGAATTAACATCAATCATAGCTTTTCATTTACTTTTGGAAGGTTGTTAATTGATGTAAGGGTAATTTACCTGACATGTAAAGAACTGCGCAGCAATGGCCGCGAGAGCGGCGTTGGATCCAGCGGCTATTGCCCAGGTATAGCCCCTTCTTTTGTTACACTCCATCGGCGGCGACGGCGGTGGCGATCAAGAGATTGTGGTATAACTACGTTCGTCAAATGACGGCGTTTTCTTGTTGAAGCTTTTGTTGACTAGAGGCACGTTAACGACCGTAGATTCGATGGCGGTTACTGGATGTCAGCCGTTGATGCAAAGTTATGACTCAATGCAATCCTCGCTAACAAGGCAGACCAATCAGAGTTATGATCAAGGGTAAGCCCGGTGGTAACGAGTCGGGTCAGTCTCGGGCCGCCCATAGCCTGAACTTAGCCTGAAAATTTAACATCTTGAAATAAGGTTCAAGGGTCATGTTAAATGTGCCGGCAGAATGGTTGAACAAACTAAGTCGTGTTCAAAAGCAAACCAATCCCTTAGGTTGTTTACAATAGAAGTTTTGGTCAAAAACCTTATCCGAGAACTTGTGATATCGAGAAGGATTTTCCGCAGGGCAGCAGTTCTTTTATGCCAACGTAGCTGCCCGACGCTGCTATTAACATAACAACCGGTACACCACAGGTTGGCCCAATCTAGTCTTCTCGAAGTAAGGTTTGTTTCTTGCAGTTCTCCTTTTAACACCACTGGTAGATTAGAATCCAACTATCTCATGACGTTTTAATCCAAACTCATTTTTTATAGATTTAATAATAAGTTCTACTTGTCACGCAATAAAGAACCACTTTTTTTGTTAAAAATAAAAATAATATCAAGTTAACATTGATATGGTATTTAAATTAACAGAAAATTAATCTCAATAAATTTTTTATTTATTCAAGGTCTGTTTTAAACGTTTTTTAAATGTTAAAGTTCAACTTAAACTCTTTAAAATATTAAGATTTTGTTATATATTATTTTATAAACGCACTTATAATCAATTACTACAAAACATCATTAAATTCCAAAATAACTCAATGTAATCAAAATTTTCACTTAATTAAATAAATTTAGCATATTCATTCACAACAATAAGATCATAGTACTTTCTATTCAACTTCAAACTTTGCTCAAAATTCAAACTTTTTATGAGATGCTATGTTTTTATTCTTTAGAATTATAAGTATATGTTTGATTAGGCTTGATCAAATTAGAACTTTTCCTACCTAATTTAGATTTGAAATTCCAAAATTTAAAAAGAAAAGCTATTTTTATTTTTAAAATTAAAAATATGCATTTAATTAGATCGGATTAAGTCCAATAGAACTTTCCTGGCCATAAAATTCAGTTGGCCCATTGCTATTACTAGTGCCTTATTGAACTGACTTCTTAAACCTAGGTCCAATCTACCATCTCAAAGCAATGCAAACTCTTAAGATACCACATAAGGCCTGTGTTTGATTTTCCACATTGGATTAAAACCAGGCCTCGACAAAGCTCCCCAAGATTCTGAAAGTCCATCACGACACAACGGCGTCTGATTTTCACGTTCCAAGGAGCGATTGCTTTGGTGTACAAGTACTACAATACAAGTTCCAATAGTAATCAAAATGCCTTTTTTTCTTCTCATAAAATTAAAAAAAAAGAACACAAAAATAGGAAATGGACAAATACAGAGAAGAAGAAGAGAGAATGAGAAACCACCAGATCACCCGTGAACTTTGAACCGAAGCATCCCGTGACACATACACACTGACTTAATTTACTATTGCTGCCCATTCCCCTACAAGCAGTCCTTCCCATGCTTCCATTTGTTCACTTATATTAGATTCTGTTTCTCCAGACTCACATGGCCCAATAGCTTTAGAGCTTACACACCCTCTTCTTTCCTCTTACCCTAATTAATACATTATCGCGTATATGTAATAATTTGTAAATTATGTGATGCGGATGAATCTCATTATTAGCAATATTTTATAAATTGAATCAATTAATTTTTTTTTGTTCAATTTTTAACTTTCGGTTTGATTTAATTTAATAATTTTTGTTAATAAAAACTAATCAATTTATTAATTAATTAGTTAGTTTTATAAATTAAAATAAACCGATAAATTTTCATTTAACATTATCCTTTTTCAGTTAAACTTTAAATTTTTCGATGGATAAGAATAATCTTCTTCAATCATTTTTAAAATTTTTTAATTATATTCAATTTTTAACTAATTTTATAACGGTCTAATATCAGTTGAATATTTTAAATATTAAACTTTTTATCTTACCAGTTTAACTTCTAATTCAGTTTTGAAAATATTATTAATTAGTGAATCAAAATTTGATTTAAAAGATAGTGCAATTCATCGTGTTTTGACTTTTAATCAATCATGTTAAAGATTAGATTTACCATTTAGACTTATACCCCTTTTGACTTTTGAGTCGAGAGTTGTAATTATTTAAGTGTTTAGACCCGATATTCTCTAACAACAACAATAATAATTTAGTAAAATTTGGAGAAGTATAAAATATATACAGTTTTATCTCTAATTAATAAAGAGATTACTTTTGATAGACTCGTATAAAAAATTACATATATATATAGAGAGAGAGAAAGAACATGGTAAAAAAATAAATACATAAATAAGAAAAAAGACAAGTAAAAAAATTAAAATTACAAGAAAATGTTTAAGTTGTATAAAAAATACTTAGACCAAATAATTAAGGGAAAAAAACTACACATAAAAAGATAAGACTAAATATATGAGATAAGACTCAAAGGAAAAGTTTAAAAAACATGAAAGAAACCTCAACTGATGTTCTAGTACGTTAAAATTTTCTATTAATTATTGATATTGACATTAAGTTTTCTTCTCGGGCCCTTCTTTTTAATTTTTTTGGCTCCTAGTTAGACCTATAAAATTAAAGTTCACCGTCTGGATCACCACTTGAAAGGGATTGAAATTCTGCCTCTTAAGGAGATCCCGTCGTTTACTGCATGTACTCGATGACAAAGGGACCACGCGGTTTGACGTAGAATGTTATAAGAAATGTGGTCACAGTGAGGGGGTAGTTGGGGGGGGGGGGGTTTGGTTAAGTTTGGACAGTTTTATCAACTTGGTCCTTGGGATTGGAAGTAAGCGAAACTTAGAGGGTGCTTGTTTGGAGGGTATGAGAGGGGGGAAATGGGAATGGAATGAAAAGAGGTGGTTGGTTGAAGGGAATGATTGGCTTTTAAAGTTTTTGATACCCACAAATGGGGTAATGCTCCATTCCTCCCAAATGTGGGAGGAATGGAATTCATTCCCCTCCTTCATCTTTTTTTAATTAATTAATTAATTAATTTAATTAAATATAATTAATTAATTAAAATATTATTATCATATATAATTAATTAATTAATTAAAATATAATTAACACATATAAAAA
>JAOQMM010000006.1:1340602-1361735 GCA_027563515.1 Erythroxylum platyclados
TGAAGTGCTTGTTGATTTTAGCTAAATATGCAAAGAATAGATTGTTCGTGGAGTATTATAAGTTTCAAGTTCTTAGGCCTATTTAATTATATATATTATTTGTAATATATATATATTGTTATTTTTAAATAAAAATTTAAAATAACATATCTTTTTAGCAAAAAATTTATTAAAAATCAACAATTTAAAGAATTTATTTTTAATTAATTAAACTACAAAGAAGTTCTCTTTTTTTTTAACCCTAGTATCAATCTTTAATAAAATAATTAATTAAGGATTGAGACACTTTGAAAGCTACTGTTTTCATTTAAATCAAATTCATGACATAATTATAATATATTATTTTATGAAAATTTATTTAAATTATATAATACTTTGAAAGCTACTGTTTTCATTTAAATCAAATTCATGACATAATTATAATATATTATTTTATCAAAATTTATTTAAATTATATAATTTATAAATTATTATATGTAATTAATTATTTATTCTGTAAGAACTTATTGTGTACACCACAGAGTACAGATTGATACTAGTTGGAAATAAGGACACTACACAGGCCAGAGGGCACGACAAGCCTTAGGTTTCTGTCTGTCTTCTCCTATTCAATTGGTTGAGGAATCAGGAAGCACATGCTTGTAATTGACTCGTAACTAGTAAGTACAATACCTACTGACGTAGATCATCCAACTCAAATAGTTATGAGTTTAGGCCTTCAAATGCTCAAACAAAGATTTGTCAGAGATGGGTACAGAAAAGAGAAGTAGTGACTAGTGAAGCCAAAGGATATAACTGAAACAGGGATTTTCTTTTTTCTTTTTCATTATTTTTACATTGTCTTGTCATTTTCTTGGGTTCAATGTTGAATTGTAATTGTTTTTACCCGTATTTAAAAACTAAAATTTATTTAAGTTTTAAAAGATTTAACTAAAAATTGAATAAAATTAAAGAATTTGAAATATAATTAAAGAAAACTGTCCTTATTCATTAAAAATTATAAATTTAATTAAAAAGAAGACTTTTAATAAAAATTGTTTGTTAATTTTAGTTTATAAAACCAATTAATTTACAAAAAATCGACCAATTGATTAATTTTTAACAACAAGGTTTAATCGATAAAGATTAAATAAAGTTAAATAATTTAAAATATAATTTAAGGAGACTATTTTACCTATAAAAAATGTTGAAGTTTAATTAAAAAGGAGACTATTAAATAAAAATAAATTTATTTATTTTGGTTTATAAAATTAATTAATTTATAAAAACTAACCAATTAATTAATTTTTAACAACAAGGGTAATTAAAATAAATTGAACCAAAAATTATAAATTAAATTAAAAAATTAGTCAGCTTAAAATTTTCACAATTAATATTTAATTTTTTAATCATTGATTTTTAAACATTGAAGAGATTAATTTCCAAATTTTCAGGCCTGAAATTGAGGGCATGCATTAAAAGTTAAAGCTCAAAGTTCCAATTGCAACAATGGAAATCGATACATTTGGTAGTCATTGTTTGACATTAAAAAAACGTATAACGGCCAAGTTTTTACTGGAACTCAATTAAAAATAGGGATTTGACCTATCTTTTATTTCAATTTTTATATATTAAGAACTATAACTTAATTATATATGTTTTTTTTTTTTGGCTATCATACAAGGCTTCCATCATATTTTAATAGTTTTTATCTATATTTTTATTCAAAACAATATAATATTTAAATTCATAAATTTTTAGTGCAATAATATTTTAAATTTATGAATGAGTGAAAAAAAAGAAAATAACATATTCTAAAAGTAAAAATATTAAAAAGATATTTAACAAATTAACTATTTAAAATTACAAGAAGGATTCACACATAATTAATAGTGAACTCTTAACAAAAATAAAAAATATCTTTTTAACTATTCAACGAAGACATTAATAAGTGAGAGAGTCTCGCTAAAATACGGAACCCGAATCTTTTAACCATTCAATAATACATATTTGGATTGCATCATCAGTTTCATTGCTTAAATTAAACCGAACGTAATCCTTGAATCAGCAAAGGGAATGTTACTAAACATGCATTCTATTAAACTATAATACAAAGGAAGTGAAGCTGGAAGGCATATGTGTTATATATACATTGGTTTAGGAGTTCAAGACTTAATGGGTCCACGCGCTTAGAAGTAGGGCTGGGTTGCAATATTTACCCGATTAGACTCGAAATCAGGGGGCTAAATTTAGGTTAATCAAATGTTAGGTCGAAATGAAAATTAGAAATTGACTTGTGTCTGAAAATTAAATCTCGTCTCTTCCATTTTTGGTGATACATGCAAGAAAAGTGGTTTGGTCAGGACAATCCATGAGTTTGGCTTGTGTCTAACGACGAATGACGCTGTCGTTTAACAGTGTCTGTTGACTCTGTGGAGAACACATGTTTAGTTTTAAGGGGCAATTGGCTGATTGTTTTGTTTCAAAAACCGTGTTATGCTCACTCTTTTTGTTCAACTAAAAAATACATATGTCTATTTTTAGTAATAATAAAAAAATAAAATCAGAAGAAAAAAAGGGCCAAGTGTTTGCTTGTTTTGGAAGAAATTTGACAAGAGAGGTTGTCCTCATTTTCCAAGTTGGAATATTGAAAAATGTTGCAAGAAATAATACCTAATATTGAACAAAGAGCTTAATGTCAATATAGGCAGTAATATTATTTTATTTTATTATAATAATAAGAAATAAAAAATTTTCAACCAAAATATGAAAATTTTCAATTTATTAAAAATTTAACTTAATAATTAATTTTGTCAATCATTCTCGTTAGTTTTAGTTAGGGATAAGGTTTCCTACCACTGAACCTTTTCAGATTTTTACGTCTCAGAAAAAATTTTACTGAGTATTGTTGTCGTTATTCTCATTAGTTTTAGCGTCGTCATTTAGTTAATTAAATGACTATATGTTTTCAAATTAGTGTTAAACTTTTTAAATCTTTAATTTAGTAACTAACTGTTCAAAATTAGTACAAATTATATAAAAACATCGTTTTTGATAATATAGTTAGATAGACGTTAACGTGACATTTCTCATCCCAGGTCGGTAAGAGAGCTTGTGTGTGAAAATTGACTCTTGTCTTTTCCAAATTTGGTGATAAATGCAAGAAAAGTGATTTGGTCAAGGAGTCCAGGAGTTTGGTTTATGTCTAATGACGACATATTTTCAAATTAGTGTTCAATTTTTTAAAATTTTTTAATTTAGTAACGAATAACGTAACATTTGTCATCCTAGGTAGGTAAGAGAGCTTGTGTGTAAAATTAAATCTTGTCTTTTGTAGATTTGGTGATACATGCAAGAAAACTGATTTGGTCAAGAGAGTCCATGAGTTTGGTTTATGTCTAATGACGACATATTTTTAAATTAGTGTTAATATCAACGTATTCAGCCTACAAAGCTCTCCATTTAAGAGTCTGAAGAGGGTTATAATGTATATCATTTTTTCCTTGTATTTTTATAAAGAGACTGTTTATGTGACTTGACTTGTGATCATAAGGTCACAAAAGAACAACTTTATTAGTTGATCAAAGGAGTGTTAAACTTTTTAAAATTTTTAATTTAGTAACTAACAATTCAAAATTAGTACAAATTATATATAAAAAATTGTTTTTGTTAATATAGCTAATAGATAGATATTCACGTAAGATTTGATGGACACGTTACATTAACAAATACAATCGTTTTACTTGATTTATATAAATATTAAAAGAATAATCACTAAATTAAAAATTATAAAAATTGACACAAAAATATAAAAATGATACTTATTGTACTTTAATAGAAAATAAAAGTGTTGTTAATAATAATAATAATGGTTATTTTTTTAAAAACGTTGAAATATAAATTACTCTCTCTATTAATATTTGAAAAAGTTTATTTTAAAACTTATATCATTCAATCTAAATTGCTTCACATAATTTAATTTGTCACTTCAATTATTAAGAACTACAAAAAAAATTACGTTTTTCCATTTATTAATGATGTGGTCCTAGAGTTACCAATCGATCACGTAATTATCGTTTGCCCCGTTAAACTTGTAGGGGACAATTTGTACTTCCCTATACGTGATCAATTTGCTCACCTTTTTGCCTGACTGCTTTGACGCTTCAATGCATAAATTGGTCTTTTTCACTTGAAAAACAGTTACCATTCAGTGACGAATTAAATTGTCCTTGAAAACAGAATATAGTAAAATGAACCATTTTAATTATTATATCATCACCTTCGTGCTCAAGACCTAATTAAAATTTTGCTAATATGTAAAATTTAAGTAAATTTGATAATACACAGTTTTATTTTTACTTAATTTTTTAATTATTATAATTAATAATTTATTATAAATATAACCCAATAATTAATTCTATTTATCTTTCCAATAACTTAATACGTTATATAAGATAATTTATCCTTACTAATATATATACATAAATGTTTTTAATAAAATAATCGTTATTTTTATTAAATATTAATTTACCCCTTATTTATCTCAATTTTAAAATTTTAACTTATAGAAAATTTTACATATTATCGAACATGAACATATTTAGTAAAATTTTCTCTAAAATTAGATGGTGTAATATTTAATTGATATATTTATTTTAGACTTGTATTTTTAACTAATTAAAGTTATGAATTTTATATATGATTTATTGTTAAAAATAAATAAATAGGATAATTTAAACTTTAAATAAAAATAAAATGGCATCTTTAATTTAAGTCACGTAAAAGTAAGATCATATCATCCTCGTTTTGTTTTCATTAAATTATAGGATGAGAGCCTCCTCCTACCTTTGTGATTGATGAATCACCAGTCTTACGAGTCACGACACCTCAACATTGCCAAGTCATAAATTAAGCACGTGCTTCATTTTAATGTCGTGTCGTGATGAGTTTCTTTTAAAATTTTAAACGCTCAAGCAAATCTTGACCAACTCATTACATGCTCAAAGGTTACTTTCCGAAGTTTTCTAATTTGTCTATTTAAGGATAACGAATTAAAGTATCTAAATTTTATTTTTTTAAAAAAATTAATATCAAAAAGTTTAAAGTTTTTGATTTAATAATTAATCTTTTAAATTTTTTATATATAAAGTCAAAAAAAAATTCACCTCAACCCTCGTAAAAATAGCTATTACGTTATTTCCAAAGATCATCATAATCATCAACACCCAGTTGAAGTTCTGCTAAAGCGCTGAATCTAGAAAGGTCTAATAATACATAATTTTATCCTTACCTAATAGAGCGGCTACTTCTGATAGGCCTACATACAATATGTCATAAAGATATTACAAAATTAAAAATAAATATGCATACATATGTCAAACAAAAATAATATAATAAAATAACTAAGTAAATAAGTCAAATAAACATAAAAATGTAAAAAAATAACTAAATACATAAACACAAATAAATAATAAAGAGAAACAATAGTAACATTAATAATAAGAATAGGTAAGACAATACAAAAATAACAAACTTACAAAATATTTCAAAAAATAACAATAAATGACTATTAGATCTATCAAAAAACTTATATTAGAGAGTTAATTATTTCTTTGAAAAAATTAATTCTCCTGTTATAAATTCTCAGTTAAGCTCGTAAAAGGCCAATAATAATGTTTTGATTTGAATTTTATGAATTTTAAAAAAATTTAGTATTAGATCAAAAAATTCTGAAAAATTAAAAAGTTTTAAATTTATTATCATGTCTATTAAACGACCAAATCATATGAAAATGTCGAAATCGTCTCTCTCGAGCTGGACCAAGATGGTTTTGGTGTTTTTTGAGTCTTTTGTCCATAGGCGTGGATAAAACCCTAGCGTGCATGCAAAAACTTTTGATCTATCAATCAATGATGTGGTCCTGGGGTTACTGATCAAATCACATAATTAAACGAATTTGCAATTTCTATCAATATTTTTTTTTTGTGATCATAAGTCACGGATTCAAATCACGAAAACTATCTCTTTGTAAAAATATAAAGGTAATCTTGTGTACATTATAATTCTTCCTAAATTCTTACAAAACGGAGAGCATTCTACACTAAATATATTGACTTTGACTTTATTAAAATGTAAAATACTCTTTTATCAATATTTATAAAAAAAATCTTTTTAAAACTACGTCATGATTTGGTTTCAATTATCAAGAATTAATAAAATGATAATTTTATTAAAATAAAAAATACTACTAATAATACCATTTTAAATATATTAAAATGTGATATAACATAACTTTTGCTTTTTTTTCAAAAATAAAATTGCAACCAAAATCTTTGGTCCATTTATCATCCATGTGGTCCTAGTCCTAGTGCTACTATTAAATTGCATAATTACATTGCCTCATAAATTTGTGGTGGACCATTTGACATTTTCCCGTGCGTAATCCAATTTGCTCACGTTTTGCTCGACTGCTTTGACATTTCAACGCATAAATTGGTCCTTTGTACTAGAAAAACAATTAGCATGCGATGCTGAATTAAATTGTCCTTGAACTTTGAGACGAGGATAATAATTCTATTTTTCTTCCTCATATTTCAAGTCAAAAAGTCAACTTAAGTGATTTCTGATTAAAAAAAGTTCTTTATTAAAATTTTAATATCACAAATATAAAAATAATTTTTAAAATGTCTATAGTTATTAAAAACTTTTAAATATTTAAATATTTAGAAAATTATAGTATATATGTTTATTTTTAGTAATAATAATAAAATAAAATCAGAAGAAAAAAAGGGCCAATTGTTTGCTTGTTTTGGAAGAAAGTTGACAGGAAAGGTTGTCCTCATTTTCCAATTGGAATATTGGAAAATGTTGCAAGAAATAATACCTAATAATGAATAAAGAGCTTAATGTCAATATAGGTAACTAAGACTGAAAATAAATCTAACCAAGGAAAAAAATCAAACTGTTAGTATAATTAAGGCAGCGACCTAAATACTGGTGAAACACTTTTTTTTATAAAAAAAATATAGATAGTCTTACAGCACCAATTCAATATAATTTCGTGATATTTCAATTTAAATATTGGTAAATTACTTTATTTACAAAAATCAAAGTACCAGTAAACAAATCTCCCTACTTTGCAGGGATCTGGATAGAGTTATAATTTACGTAACATTTTCTTTGAATTTTTATAGAGAGGACGTTTTTGTAATTTGAACCTGTGACCTTATAGTCATAAAGGAGCAACTTTATCGATTACTCAAAAACTCATTTTCTTGGTAAATTATTTTAAGTATTTCATATTATTTAATTTTATAATAACAATAAGAAATATAAAAGATTTCAATCAAAAATTTCAATTTATTACAAATATACCTTAATAATTAATTTTGTCAATCATGCTCATTAATTTTAGTGACTTGAATCGTAATATAAGTTAATCTATCGACGTTAACATGTATATAGTACAATTTTAATAAATAAAATTTAGCTTATTAAATATATTACTTATTATATGTCACATATTTGATTATGTTAACAAAATTTAAGCTAAAACTTGAATGGTTGATTATATTTATAATTTCTAATATTTGATTGATATTTTTTTGTATTTTTGACTTTGTTTAAAGATTAAGTAAAACTATAAATTTAAGTATATGAAAATAAATACGGTAGTTTAATAAATTTAAATCAATCAAAATTGCATCCTTAATTTAAATTACGTGACATTATTTAACTAAATGAGAATATTATGTCATCTTCATTTTGTTTTCCTACAATTATTAGACAAGAGGCTCTCTCTTTGTCATCGATGAATTAAGTACTTCGTTTCAATGTCGTGTCGTGATGAGTTTCTTCTTAAATGCTCAAGCAACTCTTGACAAAGCTCATCAAATTTCCATAGTTTATTAAAAGAGCAAACCAGTCTAAGCAGATAAGTAAT
This sequence comes from Erythroxylum platyclados, assembly GCA_027563515.1. Taxonomy (NCBI): domain Eukaryota; kingdom Viridiplantae; phylum Streptophyta; class Magnoliopsida; order Malpighiales; family Erythroxylaceae; genus Erythroxylum; species Erythroxylum platyclados. Next base: position 1,348,524 of record JAOQMM010000006.1, read on the forward strand.
GAAAACTTTGAATTAACTTTTTAATTCAATTTTTAATTTTTCAATTTAATTTTTAATTCAGGTTATTAATAATCGATTAATTTTTATAAGCTAAAGTTAAGTAATTAATTTTTATTTAATAATTTTTGTTAATTAAACTTTAAACTAAAAATATTTCTCTTTAATTTTATTTTAAATTGTTTAATTTTATTTAATTTTTAACTGATTTTATAACGATTTAATATCAGTTGAACATTTTAAACTTTAAATTTCTTCTTGTATTGGTTTAATTTTTTGTTTAATTTTTAAAATATAATCATGGGTTACTTTTCGAAGTTTTCTTAATTTTTTATACTAAACGACCAAGTCATATGAAAATGTCGGCAGTGTCTCTCTCGAGCCGGGCCAAGAGGTGGTTTATTTTGTGTCTCTGTCCATGCCATGGGGCGTGGCTAAAACCCTAGCGTGCAGACAAAAACTTTCCATTAAATAATGAACTAATCAAATTGGTTTACGTTTTGTTATTTTTCTCTGAAGTTCGGTTCACAAGGACTAAAAGTTATTAGTTAGTCTTCAATGTTCAAGAATTTAATTTAGATACATATCCTCCTGAAACCTAACAAGGAATAATCAAACTCGTTCTGAAGTTTTATAAGCCTAAATAAACTATAAAAAAAATCATATTTTGCCTCTTTTTATTCTTTATGAAGTAAAATAAGAGCAGATCAAGAGCGAACTTTAAATAAATACCTTTCTTGTCCTTTGATTAGGGCCGGACCTGGGAGTAATACATAAATATTTTCTTAGTTATTTGTTAATTACATCTGTCGGCTTGATCTTAAGTCCTAACTTATCCTTTGTGGACAAACCTTATAGGAAATTGATTTGAGGGTGTTTGAGATAATCAAATTTGCTTAATCTAAACTTATCAATTCGTTGGAAGACTTAGTTGATGCATACAATTTATAGAATGTTATATACATTTTTGAGAGTTTAATCGGTGACCAAAAAGTTGAATTGTTTTTGATGATTTTTAAAATATTTATATAATTTCTTATAGTAAATAATGGTATTATATTATAATTTAATATTTTTAAAACGACGTTAACAGTATTTTAAGTTATAATAAAGTTAAATTTTTGTTAATTTTTAATAATTAAATCATTGATTTAATTTATGTAATAGTATAATTAAAACATATAAATTTATTAAATGCTGGTTCGATTTTAAAAAATGATATTAATAACAATTGCATCCTATATATTAGACAACTAATATTGTTTTATCAATTTTATAATTTTTATTTAAATATTTTGTAAAATGTTTGAAATGGATAATTATCTATTCTAAGATGCAACATGAATTATTGTTGATATTAAAAGTTAAATAAATTACAAACACGCTATAATTTAAGACTATAGTTCTCGTTTTATATATGCTCATGCTATTATATTAGTCTTTTTTGCTACATGAGATAACTTTAATCCATCTAATGGTGGAAGAATTAAGATAAAAACAATATTTTAAAAACCTGATTAAAAGTTAAACTAATAAGACAAGTTGTTTAAGATTTAAAAGGTTCAACTGATATTAGACCGTTATAAAACCGACTAAGAATTAAATAAAATTAAAAATTTTGAAATATGATTGAAAGAGACTGCTTTTACTTATTGATGAATTTGAAGTTTAATTGAAAAAGATATTGTTAAATGAAAATTAATTGATTTATTTTAGTTTATAAGAACTTATTAATTTATGAAAATTGATTGATTAATTAATAAATTGGTCGGTTTTTAACAACAAAAAATATTAAAGCTAATCGGACTGAAAAGTTGAAAAACCGAATTAAAATGTTAAACGGTTCAAAATTTTTACGGTCAAGCTGATCAAACTGGTTAGACCTTTTAAGTAATACATCACTTTAGTATTATCGCGTTTTAACTAATATTGAACTCAGGATTTCAAAATTTTAGAAAGGTCACATCATATATATGACTATAAATTATCTTCTAATCATTCACCGAATAAATTTAATCAATATTAACAAATTTAAGCATATATTAATAAATTAATAATTTAATAATAAATTTTTAAGAAGATACTCAATCCATGATTGTAACACTAATCCAAAGATCATAAAGAAATTTTAAAAAAAATCTCTATGACCATTTAAACCACCTATAGGGCACTACTAAGGTTGCTTGTTTAGGAATTCAGACGAAGGATGAAGTCTGGTTTCTTCTAAAAGGGTCATACAAGAAGTATTGAAATTAAGGAGAGTCTCTTAGTCCATCGTTATAGCGTACTTTGATTGAATTGTATTATTGGAGAGCAATAGTCTTTACAAGAGTAGGCTTGGTAATGGGTAGGCCGGGTCAAAGGTCGAGCCTTTAAGAGACATTCAAAACTTGAGTTGAAGACTATTTGGGTTTGAATCATGTTTCATGTTTGAAATCTGCTTGAACTATTCAAAATTTCGTTGTTTTGATTTAATTTTTTAAAAGCATTTAGTTTTGATTAAAAAAATTAAATTTAAAAATTAAAATGACTTAAAAGTTAAAACAAAATAGTGCTATTTTAATTATATCATTGGAGAGCAATAGTCTTACTCTATGAAAATAGGCTTGGTAATCGATGGACCGTTTTAACAATCGAGTTAGGCGTTTAAGAGACCATTTGAATTTGGTTGAAAGCTTGTTGGGGCTCGGATCAGGTTAAAAACTCATTCAAATTATTCAAAACGACATTATTTTTATTTAACTTCTTAAAAATATGTTAGTTTGATCTTGAATTTTTTAAGTAAAATTTTTTGGCTAATTTTAAATTTGGTCGAGTTAAATATGACTCGTTTACATAAACTATAGTAAAATAGTGTTGACCAAAAGTTGTCTGAGTTGTGATAAAAAATTGCAAAGTATTAAGTAACTTAAAGCAATGGTTGATTAGGAATTAAGACCTGTCACTTAAATTTGAATTGATTATTCGCCAATTATTTACTTAAGATCAATGTTTAAGATTGAATCAGTCCGGCTAGTTTAATAATAAAAGTTTTAAATCGATCAAATTTTTAGTTAAGTTTTTAACTTTTTGATTTAATTTAGTTTAATAATTTTGTTGTTAAAAAATAAATAATTTATTAATTAATAGGTTATTTTTTATAAACTAAAATTTTTTATAAACCAAAATTAATCGATTAATTTTTATTTAATAGTTTTTTTTTCAATTAAACTTTGAAATTTTCAACGAGTATGAATTATCTTCTTCAATTATTTTTAAAATTTTTTAATTTTATTCAAAATTTAACTGATTTTTTAACCTTTTAAATTTTAAACATCTTATTTTACTGATTTATCTTCTGGTCCAATGTTTAAAACATTGCTTAAACTACATAAATTATGAATTATTATACGCAATTAAAATTTTATTCAATATTATCCGAAAATAATAATTTTAGATTCTATCATTATCACAAGAAAAGAAAAGAGTACTTAGACAAATCGGGAATTGAATAATAGCTTGGCGTGTGAGGCAAATTCAATTAGTTAATGGTTATAATCACTCGTGTTTGCTCAATTTTGTATTTTAGCCATTGTGAACCGTTGGATCGAATCATTACCACATAAATAAGGAGACATCTGATTTAATCGCAAGCGTGTGTCCTGTCATTCTCTTAATCGGTATATTGAGAAAGCTGGCATGTTAATCCATAAGCATTGATTTAATTATATGATACATTGCTTCACTTGTTTGGTCAAGCCTTCTTATAAATCTTGTCACGCAAAGGCAATAACATATATAAATCAATTATTTAAATAAATTATTCGACAATTCAACAAGTTTTAAATCTATTGATAAGCTTAATTAATTATATAAATTAGTCAATCGAATCAATAAAATAAAAATACTAATAAGCTTACTCGAATTAATTATTAAAGACTGAAACTCAATTTGCAATTCAATATATTTAATATCTTAAGGTTCCAATTAGTCAAACATGAAACTTTTAATTCATTATTTTTAAAATCTTTCTAAAAGCCAACTTGTTCATAGAGGTTATATATAATCAATCAAATCATTTATTTTAAATAAAATATTTAGTATACATAATAATTAATAAATTATATATTTTAAATAAATTAATAATTATACAAAATTGATTCAATTAATGTTAAAAATTTTAATTTAAGCTCATTAGTTAACATTAGAAAGACAAGTTTTATGTTCACGACTTTAAAGTGATGATCCTGTAACTTGCAGGCACCGGAAAATAACAAATGTCTATTAATATGTAACCTTATTCTTTCTAAGTAAATAGACTATTTCCGATAAAAATCAAAAGAAAATTTCATTAAAAGTTGAAGGTTAATTTATTTGTATTTAAACATTAATGAAAATTTTATGTCTTAGTTTATTATATTTAATAAAAAAGAAAAAATGACAACTATTTTTACAAGAAAAAGAGTATTTAGGAGGTGCTTGATTAGTTGGTACGGGAAGAAAAGAATGAGTAAGGAATAAAAAAAGATGATTGGTAATATATTATGATTAGATGAACAGTATTTTTATATCCCCTTTTAGGGTAATATTATATAGCCCAAATATAGCAAGGAATAGAAGTTATATCCATTTCTATTTCTCACTTTATTTATTATAATTCTTATTACCATTTCCTGAAGTAAACCAAGCATACCCTTATAATATTTTAGAATATTCTTATAACAATAAATTCATAATTATTATTTTAATATATATGAAGTACAAATTTATTCATAATTATTATTTTAATATATATGAAGTACAAATTTTAAAATATTTATAAGTCAATTGATAAATTCTTATTTTACTTTCTACAAAGCTAGTATTTTTCTAAGAAAAATAAATAAAAAATTAAAAACTAAAAAAAATTAGAGCTCGAACCCATTTGGATAATGTTTCTTAAAACAAAATTTATTAATCAGCATATAATTTTCCATTGCATTATCTTCTATTTATCAATAAATCCGAGTACTTGAAAGTTGAAACCCTTCTCAAAGTATCGTTAAGGGTATTTAATTATGCTAATGCTTAAAGCAGCTCTGATTTCATTGATTGCTATTACGTGAATCTCTTAATCTCTTTCGTCTTTCAAGACTAATAAGGAGTTGTGCCTATTTACTAGTGTTGGTTTCGAATGTGCATAGGCAATTAAACTAGAATCTGACTTGACCCGAAGACAATGAATCCGATTTGGTTTGGCTGGGTTTTGAGCTGGATTTGTACTTCTTTTTACGAAATTTTTGGGGTTTGGGTTAGTTTCAAGCTTTTTTCTTAAATTTCTTGGATTGAGCATAGTCGAACAACCCAAGCCTAAACCTATCCGGCTTGAAGCTCAAAAGTTTTTTAAAAAAGGACGTTTTAAATAAAATAATGCCTTCTTTCAAATTTTAAGTTGAAAATAATCGAGAGTCAAGCTTGAATTCGAGCTATTCAAATCCAATCGAACTTGACCTTAGGCTTGACCATATGCCTTGAACTTGATGGAGCTTTGGACCAAGCCTTGATCGGGCATTAATTTTTAAGTTAGGTTTAGGCCTGAACAAGCCCAACCAATTCCAATCCCTATACATATTTAAGAATGACAATGAGTTAGATTAAGATTAAACTACCTTTAGCTCGACTTGACTGATCACTCTAGTTTGTTGTTCAAATTGAATTCAGGTAGACACCAAAATATGTCATTTTTTCAAATTAGTTTCGACTAATTGGTCTTTTTGAATCGAACTAGATTAATTTTTTATATTTGAACCGAACTCGAAACCTAATTAATTTAGATGTGATATGTTGGATTGAGCTAAACGGACCTAATTTGACATCCTTTAATGTATTTTTTAGGATCTTTTGGGTATATCACAAACAGAAAGCCCAACCCTTTTGTTAACTCTTCAATAATCAAAGCTGGGCTTTAGAGCTTTAGTCCTTCTTGGAAATTACCCATTAGTACTAGAGCAAGGCCTTTTTGTGTCAGAAATACAGGAAAATTAAAGGCTTAAAAACAACACATGGGCTCTTTTTATATAAAACATTTGATATCAATCCTTGGATGGGAATAGGCTAAATAGGGCCATATTTTGTTTGGGCCCGAGACCAAATCCAAACTTTACTCGTTCCAGTCCGACCAGATTTTCTAAAATTTAAAATAAAAAATGACGTTGTTATTTATTTTTTTTATAGTTATCAAACCTAGGGCTTGATTGGATCAGGCTCAAACTCGAACCCAAACGTCATCCCTGCTTCCAATGTAATTATATATGGATACCGTGATAAATTAAAAGAAAGAAAAACTAAATTAAGAAAGGATAAGTTATATAAAAACTATACACCAAATATACTTTTAACTATAATTGAGTTTTGAATTTTTGTGCCAAAAAAGTTATCATTTGCTTTTGAGGAACTAGTTCTAGTGATGCCAAGAAAATTTTAAATTCTTTTAAATGTTTTTAAATTTGAATTTCCTAAATTTCTCAAATATCTTAAAATATCAAAATTTTGGTGCAAGGTGGACAATAAATTAGGCATGATCTCGGTCCAATTATGAAGTCCGTTAAACTAAACTCAAGCATTAATTTTAGATTAGTCTAATCATATTTAATTTTAAATTATAGTTTTGTAATTAAAAATTATTACAGTGGTTTTTAAAATAACAAATGGAATATTTCTACATTATAAAAAACTATCCATCTCACCTAAATTTTATATGTAAAATCTAATTGTTAATATAAAAGAAAGAAAAACCAAATTAAGTTAAATACGAATATACATATAATGGCATCAAGTGACTTCAAAGTTTTTAATTATTTCTAAGTTTAAGTTTCTTAAATTTATTAATTATCGTTAAGTATTAAAAATTTGAGATATAGTTGATAATAAATAGGCAAAAATATCATTTTTTAGTGAACTCAGATCTAAACTTGAACATTAATTTTAAATTAGGTTAATGAATTCTATAAAAGGTACCGGTTGTTCTTTATGATTATAAGATTCCAGGTTTAAGTCACAGAAATAGTTTCTTTATAATAATATAAAGGTTACGTAAATTATAACCCCTGTAATATATATATATATATATAGATATATAATCGTGCAGTATTTGAATAACAATTCATCTTATATTTTTTCTCAAATTAAATTACCCTTTATCTCAATTTTGTTCTCATCAGAATATAGAATAAAAATTATAAATAAAAATACAAAAATTGAAAAAAAAAAAGATACGCACGAACGTCTCCTTGCACTTATTCGGTTATTCCCAAATCGTCCTATTTTCACAATTTCTTTTTCTTTTTTTTTTCGCCCTTACGACATAGTCTCGGGCATAGTATATAAACCGAGTTGCTTCGATTCCGTAAATAAAAAACTCCCTTAACGTGCGCCTCCTCGTCCGCCACTCTTGGGTCGCACAAATCCGTTAAAACGCCACCGCATGCTCCGTCACTGTGTGATGTGTGTCTGATTTCTGTTAACCGCCGTCCTAGGTTAAGCTTACTCATAACTACCTTTGACCTTTTTTTTGTTCTTGTTTCACTCTTCTCTTGTCTTAATTCGATTTCTTTTCCTATTCGTTAGTGGGTTGGCTCAGTGTGAAATTCCACGTTCGAGATAATAGGGGGAAGCCATTTTTGACGTTTTTAGGTTTGGAGCTAAGTGTGTTAGTGATTTTTGGGTTCTATGTATTTATTTGTGAAGATTGGGGGTTTTGTTTTTGAGCGGGAATAGTTGTTATTTTCTTGGGGGGTAATTGTTATGGGTTCAGATTGATAGTTAAGGTTTGAAGATGGGGTTTAATTGCTTGATGATTGATAAATGGAAAGTGGTGATTTGTCTGGTTACAGGACTGTTCAACCTAAGCTAGGGTTAGAGGAAAAGGGTTTGTTGGTTCAGAAGTTGTTGAGATCTAGGGTTAAGAGAATGGAGGGTGAAGAGAAGAAGTGTGGGGCTAAGAAACGATCCAAGAAACCAATTGGGGTTTGTTTGGAAAGTGATGATGATGAGCCCATTGTGTCTTTGATCAAGTTGAAGAAGGCTGGGAACTCGAAGAAGGGGAAGGGAGTATTAGGCAGGGTTGATGCTAAGGAAGAGAAATTAGTTGTTAAGGATGGGAATTTTGGGGGTATGGATGATACCCTAGCGAGTTTTAGGAAGAAGTTGAGAGGTCCAAGGAAAGACATTGGATCTGCTAGTGCACAGCCCTTGGAGGGTTCAGTGGAGAAGGGGTGCAATGAAGGGAATGATGCATTGGATATGATTATGGATAAAGAGTTAGAAGATAAACATACAGGAGGGGTGAAGCAATTGATGATTGATGCCAATAGAGAGGAAATGGGGAATAGTGCTGTGGTTGAGGATTCTTCAGGGAATTTGGGATCTCAGGGTGCCACTTTTGAAGGTCAGAGGGATGATAATTTGTTGCACCAGCAGGGTACTACAAGCAACCATTGCAATGAGAAGTTGGAAGAGTCAATTTGTTCTTTATCCGAGAGGGCACAATTTGGTATGATGGGGAATTCTGGCGCAAATCCGAGTTTAAAGGATGAGAAGAGGAGTCAGATATTTGAGGACGGGTCAACTGTTGCTTCAGTAGGTGGTTCAGGGGTTATCAAGTCTTTGCCTAAAAGGAGTACTACATCTGCTTCTGCCTTGGATGTTGCTTGTGAAGATCTGAGAGTTAAAGACAGACCCCATAAAGTTTATGGGTTAAATCAATCAGATTTTGCCTCTGAACAAAGGCAAACAGTTGTAGACGAAAAGTCTGATAACAGCTTTTATCAAGCTGCTAACCGTGTGGAAGACAATAATGATGCAATTAAAGAACTTCAGTGCATTCAAGAGAGTAATGATGAAGATATGAGATTTGATAGAGTTAGACATGATGATAGATCTTCTAAAGATTTTCCGGAGGTTCCAGCTTCTCCCTCACCTTTGGTGTCTCATTATGATGGAGTGGACGATGATCATAAATCAGACCTTAGTGATGAAATTTGTTCTCTTTCAGTCACAAGGGACTGCTTGCAGACTCCATCTTTGAAAAATGGGTTGAAGGGTGAGGCCAACACTATGGTAAACGATATAGCAGGAATGCCTAGTACCTCTTCTGCCTCCATGCAGAGTCAGGTCATCCATACACATGGTGAGGGTAAATTGGACCGAGTTCTGAAAGAAACATTGGATCACCAATCAAAGGATGCTTTTTCTTTACTTGTTTCAAATGCAGACCCACAAATTTCATTTTTATCTAGCAAACAAGTACCAGTTCCAACTTTTAAGGATGAGTTATCAAACAAACTGCTTGAAAATGCATTAGAGGATATTCATAAACAAGCTTTTGGGAAGACCTTGGATGATTCCTTTAAACATTTAACTTCTGAGTCATCTCAATCATGTTTGAAGGAAAATGATAACATTTCCAAAACTGAAAATGGGTTTGATCTGTGTCCAAAAGTTTGCCAGTATTCCTCCATGTCTACATCTAGATTTGTTTCACAGAAGGAAACTCATATTGAGCAAGATGGTCCATATGGTTGCAACCAGCCACACTATCTTACTCCTTTTTCTTCTCAAAAGCAAAATGCTGTTGTCTCTGAGGCAGAAACTGATTCTAACATGGTGCACTATGCCCCTCTTAAGAACTGTAGCTCAATTCTATATGCAGATCAATTTCCTGGAAATGCTCATACTGATACTTGTACTGGAAGTCGTGATTATCTTTCCACCGAAGCTCAAGGAAATGGGGCTTCTCCTTCTTCTGTATCTCCAGAAGAACATGAGAGCTCCCCAGAAGATGCAGTATCCCTTCCTGATTCTGAAGTCAAGGATGGTAGTTTGTCAAACACTCTACGTGCCTTGCGGAAGCACAAAAAGCGTAGATTTCGAGACATGGCTTATGAAGGGGATGCTGATTGGGAGATTTTGCTGAATGAGCAATGTTTTCTGGAGAGTGATCAAGTATTTGACAATGATAGGTCTTATAGAACAAGGGAGAAATCTGATTCATCTTCAATTAGCCCCACAGAGGCTGAAACCAACGTGGGCGCAGCAGTTTCGGCAGGGTTGAAGGCTCGTGCAGCTGGTCCATTAGAAAAGATAAGATTTAAGGAGGTATTGAAGCGTAAGGGAGGCCTTCAAGAATATTTGGAATGCAGGTTAGTTACTATTGTATTTTTGTCAAGTGCATGCAGCTTATCCATTTAAACTTTGTATTCTAGTATCTCGTGCTGTATGGTTTTCTTATCATACATTACATGCATGTAATTTCTCCCAAAATAATTCTATTTATGTATTTGATTCTAAGCAGGAATTTTATCTTAGGCCTTTGGAGTAAAGACGTTAGCCGTGTATTACCTCTTGCTGACTGTGGTGTCCAGGATGTGCCTTCTGTTGATGAATCACCACGCGCATCTCTAATTAGGGAAATATATACATTTCTTGACAAGTGTGTAAGTTGTATGCAAAATTTGCTTTAGATCTCTTTCAGTTATAGTTTCATGGTATGTCTTACAATTAATGTGCCTTCCTGCTTGTTCAGCTTTTTTGTACTTTGGATTGCTATTTTTCCACAAGTTATTTATGGTCTGGTGGAATTAAATTTTAGTTTTCAGTTTGTCGGGCATTAAATTATTAAATAAAAAATCATGACAGGGTTATATAAATGTCGGGATTGCTTCTGTGAAAGATAAAGCAGAATCTGGTGCTCAACATAATTATAAAGTTTCAGAAGACAAGAAATTTCATGGAAGTCCTGGACCATCACAAGCTGATTTAGAGGATGGTGTCTCCTTTATCCTTGGTAGGGTTGACTCAGAGGCAAAGCATGGAGTAGCTACCGATGATGAGAACCTGGCATCAAATTCAGGGAGGGGTGTTATTATGCCAATGAAACTGGAATTGCCCAATGTGATAGGACCTGATGAATGCCAAGCCGATGCTATCAGACAAAATGTTGCTGCTAATCCAATAGTATCTGAAAATCTGGCTGATTTTGATGTTTTAAGTGCCATAAAATGTTGCCAATCCCTTGATAGCAGTGTAGACCCTGTCATAACTCCAGATACAAGGAGTGCATTGCAGAATGTTCAGCCTTCTTCCTGTGCAGATAGTGATGGAGGTTATACAATGTATTATACCTCCGAACAAAGAAAGAAAATCATTGTTGTAGGAGCTGGCCCTGCTGGCTTAACTGCTGCCCGCCACTTGCAACGTCAAGGTTTTTCTGTTGTTGTACTTGAGGCTAGGAACAGAATTGGTGGTCGTGTTTATACAGATCGCTCATCGTTGTCAGTGCCTGTAGATCTTGGTGCCAGCATTATTACCGGTATTGAAGCTGATGTTACCTCTGAAAGAAGACCAGACCCTTCCTCACTGATCTGTTCTCAGTTGGGCCTTGATTTAACTGTGTTGCACAGTGATTGTCCTCTTTATGATATTGTGACTGGAGAGAAAGTTCCTAGGGATTTAGATGAAGCATTGGAAGCAGAGTTCAACAGCCTTCTAGATGACATGCTATTACTTGTCGAGCAGAAGGGTGAACATGCTACTAAAATGTCTCTGGAGGATGGCCTTGAATTTGCCCTTAAGATGCGTCGTATGGCACAACCACTTACCATGGACATTTCTTGTGATTTGAGAACTTGTGCTGGTGGTGGAGATCCTGATAAAAGTTATTTTGAAGAGGGGGTTTTGAGTCCTTTTGAAAGAAGGGTCATGGATTGGCATTTTGCCAATTTGGAATATGGTTGTGCTGCTTTATTGAAGGAAGTATCTCTTCCCCATTGGAATCAAGATGACATTTATGGAGGTTTTGGAGGAGCCCATTGTATGATCAAAGGGGGTTATAGTAATGTTCTCGAGTCTCTTGGGCAAGGAGTTCTTGTACACTTGAACCATGTAGTCACAGATATATCATATGGCATCAAGGATGAAGGTGTGGATGAAGGTCAGCCTAACAAAGTAAAAGTTTGCACATCAAATGGTAGTGAGTTTGTGGGAGATGCTGCTTTGATCACAGTGCCACTTGGGTGCTTGAAAGCAGGATCCATAAAGTTTTCCCCTCCATTACCCAGTTGGAAAATTTCTTCGATTCAGCGACTAGGCTTTGGTGTTCTCAATAAAGTGGTTTTGGAATTTCCTGAAGTTTTTTGGGATGATTCTGTAGACTACTTTGGAGCAACTGCTGAGGGTACTGATCATAGGGGCCAGTGTTTTATGTTCTGGAATGTTAGGAAAACTGTTGGGGCTCCTGTTCTTATAGCATTAGTTGTTGGTAGGGCAGCTTTAGACGGTGAAAGTATGAGTTCGTGTGATCATGTAAACCATGCCTTAAAGGTTCTTCGTAAACTTTTTGGGGATGCTGCAGTACCTGATCCACTTGCATCTGTTGTGACTGATTGGGGTAGGGATCCTTTCAGCTATGGTGCATACTCCTATGTTGCCATTGGATCATCTGGAGAAGATTATGATATACTAGGCAGGCCTGTTGAGAACTGTTTATTTTTTGCTGGTGAAGCTACATGCAAGGAGCATCCTGACACTGTTGGTGGTGCTATGATGAGTGGCCTTCGGGAGGCAGTACGTATAATTGACATATTAACTAGTGGAATTGATTACACTGCAGAAGTGGAGGCAATGGAGGCTGCACAGAAACAATCAGAACATGAAAGAGACGAAGTTATGGACATAACAAGGAGGCTTGATGCAGTTGAGCTTTCCAATGAATTGTACAAGAATTCTTTGGATCGTGCCCGCAATTTGACCAGGGAAGCTTTACTAAAGGACTTGTTCTTCAGTGTGAAAAGTATTGCTGGGCGATTGCATCTGGTTAAAGAGTTGTTGAATCTTCCTGTTCAAACCTTGAAGTCCTTTGCAGGGACCAGAAAAGGGTTATCGATGCTCAACTCATGGATTTTGGTATGTTATATTCAACTGCTTATGGTTTGTTTCTGAATCAAATGGAATAAATTTTTGTAATGCTATGATCTCCAACTGCTAATTTGATCAACTGCATGTTGGTTGAAGTTCTTACCATTCAAATTACTTAAACAATGACAGGACTCAATGGGCAAGGATGGGACCCAACTATTGCGTCATTGTGTTCGCCTTCTTGTGCTTGTTTCAACTGATTTGCTTGATGAACAAGGGGAGTGATTGAAGTTAATGATTGATTGATATCTTGTTTAAGAGAAGTATTAAAATTGTTTAGTTCTG
>JAOQMM010000006.1:1361835-1378005 GCA_027563515.1 Erythroxylum platyclados
TGAACAACAATTCCTTGAGATCTGATATATCATCAGGATTCAAGGGCTTCAACCAGCTTCAGCGTCTAGATGTCTCGGTGTTCGCCTTCTTGTGCTTGTTTCAACTGATTTGCTTGCAGTGCGTTTGTCAGGTGTGTATCCTGATTTTTGTTTCATTTCATATAATTGCAATTTCAAACACAGATTATCTATCTATATAGTCATGATAGACGGGCATTGTCAGGAAATTACCTCAGGTAATAATGATTGGTCAAACTGACCATAAAAGGAAATTAATATGTCCCATTCATCCGACTTTCTTTGTGCTGACACTACCTGAATTACTGAAGCCATTGTGTTTTGATAATTGTTTTCATATCTATAATCAGTTAAATTTGTAAATGAGCCTTTCATTAGTTATTTAATTTTGGTTTGCTTGATTTACCAAAATTTTCTTGGGAGTGGCGAAGATTATGGTTGCATGCCTAAGTTTGGTTCTGTGCTTCTTTTAGGTTTATGCATGTAGCAAATGAGAAGATATTCTGTAACAATGCACTTGCACCCCCTTTTGATGTAATGATATTTAGACTAAGATACATGAAATGGTCATATGATTGTCTACTTATAATTTTTTAATATGACTGTATAGGCATAGGGAAAACTGTGAAAGAAAAAGTCTGTGTACATACGAGCCGTGATATCCGTGCAATTGCAAGTCAACTTGTTAGTGTGTGGCTTGAAGTCTTCCGTAGGAAAAAGGCTTCAACTGGTGGATTAAAGTTGAAGAAAAAATTTATCAGTAATGCAGCCTCAGGGAGGCCCCCCCTGCACACTCACCATGGCGCTCTGGAGAATAAAGGGAGCATACAGGCTACAGCTTCCAGTGGAAGCCCTTTGCCTTATGATGGATGTGTGAAAAAGGTGAGTGGCAAGGTTGTCAAGTTGGGATCTGGAGATCACTCGAAACTAGAATCCAGATCCCAAGCATCTCCAGTCAGATTGGATGGTGAAGTGGAGGAGGAAAACACTCTTGTAATGTCTGAAGCGGAAAAGACAGCTTTAGCTGCAGCAGAGGCAGCTTCCGCTGCTCACGTGCAGCTGCTGAGGTATGTTTTACTTACGATGTCCACCCCCCTGTTGCACTAATCTTTATAGGTGTTGGAATATAGTTTAAGCTAATTTCATCTTTTAGCTTCTCTCATGACATTAAATGTTCCATCTTTTATATTCTAGAATTTCCTATAAATTATGAGATTGAAAGATATTGTCACCATGATACTGATGATTGTTTCTATAGGACCAAAAGAAAAAATTTTCACTAGTTAGAATTCCATCCTTGTTCCTCCAACTATTCTGATATTCTTTTCTGTTGGTGGATGTCTCTCTCTCAAAATTTCTTTTTCTTGTTGTAACCTGACATTGTACATATTTACGGGACATTATAGGCATATGCATCATCAGAAGCCAAGTGCAGTGCAATGCAACAACTGCCTAAGATACCCTCCTTTCACAAATTTGCTAGGCGGGAACATTATACTCAAATGGATGATCATGATCTTAGGAGAAAGTGGCCTGGCAGTATTCTGGGAAGACAAGATTGTATTTCAGAAATTGATTCAAGGAACTGCCGAGTAAGGGACTGGTCCGTTGATTTCTCTGCCGCTCGTGTTGATCTTGATAGTTCAAGAATGTTAGCTGATAATCTCTCTCAACGAAGTCATTCAAATGAGATTGCATCACAAATAAATCTTAGAGAGCAGTCTGGAGATAGTGCAGCTGTTGACAGCAATCTTTTCACAAAAGCTTGGGTGGATACCGCTGGTAGTGCTGGGATAAAGGATTACCATGCCATAGAGAGATGGCAGTCTCAAGCAGCTGCAGCAGATTCAGAATTCTTTCATCCGGCTGTTGGGATAAATGATGAAGAGCATTCAAACACTAGTTCGAGGCAACCATCCTGGAAGAATGATGGACGGGTTAATGAGAGTTCTGTTTCACAAGTTACATTAAACAGGGAGCATCAAAGAAACCACTCCAGAGGTCCAGACAGGACCAAACAGGCTGTTGTTGATTTTGTTGCATCTTTACTCATGCCTCTCTATAAGGCAAGGAAAATTGATAAGGAGGGATACAAATCAATAATGAAGAAATGTGCTACCAAGGTCTGTGATTTTTCATTCCTCTGACTTCCTGTTTATCAAATCAGCTCATAATTTTTGAACAACTCATAAGTTCCTTAAAGCTTGATTATTTTGGATGATGAAGGAACTTTTCTTTCATAATTTTAGTTTAACTTTCCCACGGATTGTCCTCAGGTGATGGAGCAGGCCACAGATGCTCAGAAAGCCATGACTGTTTCTGAGTTTCTTGATTCCAAACGGAAGTATAAGGTGCGTTACAAAGTTTGGTCTATCCCTGACCCACACTTACCTGTTTGTCTATACTTGGATGGGATCTGTTTTCATGGTTATTGAGAAGTTAGTCTGCTCCTTTATTTCATCTTTACTTGGTTGAGTTTTCAGATCAAAGTTCCTCCATTTGTTTGTGAATGTGCAACAATGTCATTGGTGTCAAAAGGGCATCTTCCTCCAATCCTGTGTAATGCTAGTCTAGTTTTGTAAGGTATTGACATTTGTTTGTGTTTGCTTGTAATTTAATATGCAGATTCGTGCATTTGTTGACAAATTGATTGAGAAGCACTTGGCAACAAAGACATCAAGCAAGCATTGATGGTCCCTCTGGTTGACTGACCTGTGGCTTTGCATGCACCAATGCCACACATATTAAGTGTGCTTTTTATTCCTCTATGATGTTTAACATAGAATGGTGGTGGAAGGATTGATGTCTCATGGTTAAATCATACATTCGAGCTGGTGAATTGCTCTTGTATGTGATTCGAAAGTTCCGAGAAAGAAACAAGAAGGTTCTGTTGCACTGTTAAATCATGAATGAGCTTTATGAATGTTACTCAATTTATGCAATTTGAAGATGTTATCGGAGGCAGTGGAGAACCAATGTTATAACCTACTTGTGTGGAACATAGCATCTGCACCTTCCAGTTCCATTTTGTAGAGGAATGTGTTCATCCATCGACATTGTTCTTCAAAGAGTGGAGACTTTACACCCGATTTTTCATTAAGGGATCCCCAAAGACAAGACACTACCTGTTCCTGTCTTCTTTTCATTTTTATTTGTACAGACTAGGATTGTTATAGGATTGACAAGCATAGAGAACATTTTTCTTTCTCCCAAGAATATCTGGGATTACGTCCAAAATTTTTATGTGAACATCAATTACTAACTTCTCTTTCTGTTCTCGGAAATCTAATTGAATTGCCCATCTTCTTCTATGTTCCTGTGATTTCCATATCCTTGTGTTTTCTTATGCCTGCATCATTTGGGCATCAATCTGACATCAGCTCATCTTGTAATACATCTGTCTGATTAGATTCATGGTGTTCAATCTCAATCAAATTTGGTTTAAATAATTTAACTTGTCACTCATGAGTTGAATGCATTCTAAGCAATATAAAGGCTGTGCCATTTTTGCACTTCCATTAACCTTTGTGTAACTTCAAAACCAAAAGCAGAACTTTGCACTTACAGTGGGCCATTATCTCATCACTTTCTCCTCTTTATGGCTGTTGTCAGGTCTGAAAACTTTCAGGGTTATCTTGGCAGTCATAGGTATGAATCTATTGCCATTGCTGTTTCTTGTTCTGTAAAATTTTGTTGCAAGATGCATAAAAGTCTGAGCTTACTGTTTTCTTGGTTTACAAAAAGATTTGAATATGGTGTTCTGCAGATGATCTGAATCTTCAGGGATCAAACTTAGATTGCTTTATTGAAATTGCTTTAGCAGTTTGCAGGAAATCAATGTTTCTGGTTAGTGGAGGGAATGTAGACCTTTTGCTTTAATAGGAAATCAATGTTTATGGTTAGTGGAGGGAATGTAGACCTTTTGCTTTGATAGTTCTATTACCTCGGATCTGTTCCTTATGGTATAACAATTTTTATCTCAACTTTTCAGATGCTGTTAACATATAGTGAAGAGAGTTTAAAGGAGCTTCTTTCCTGTAATACAATACAGAAGTCTTTATATTGATAGGTTGAGAATGCAAATATGAGAGATGACTTCGCATGCAGAAATATGGCCTAGATGAATGGATGATTTCATCTTACGAAGTTCATACATCACCATTCCAAAATAGGGTTTTTCCTTTTCTTCTTAAACATGTAAACGTAGATTCTACTCCAATGTCTTTCTGGTTGCACTATGTATTATTAATCTTCTCTTTTGTCCTCTTCTGTTTTATTTTCTATTTTCCCATCTTTCCTTTTACCTTCCTCAGAATAGATTTCTGAAATGTTAAACAGGTGTATTGGTTTCTACTTGGAACCTGTGTAACTTGTCTGGCTGATTTCATGTTAATCGCTTCTTTAATCTTCGTTACATTGACATGCTTGCAGGTTGCAATTGTAATCACTTGTTTGATGGGGTCACCTAGTCACTAGACAAATATAATCTGATCAAGGGGCTAACAAAAGTAGGAACTTTTGTGTCTATACCACCAAGACGCATTCTTTTTAAACAACGAATACTGCAATCGCTATCCTTGGTAAAGTTTTGAGTGCATACTGGTAAATTGTTCATGCTTAGTTTTTTCTGTTATGATACCTGTTGGCTCTGATCTTTATGTCCATAGAATCCCATAAAAGATCTGTAGTTATGTACGAGTTTGCTATGTTTGTTTATTTTTCCTAATTCTATTTCATGAGTTAAAAGCTTAAGAACTCTTTTGGGTGGTCCTCCATAGTTAGCCTAGAACAGTAAATTAACTAAGAACACCTAGGCACAGAAGCCCAGTTTTATGACTACGAAATGCTAGTTCATATATTTTAAGTCTCACCAGATTGTCCGCTGAGTAAGCAAATAATTTTGTTGTTATTATGCCAATTATAAAAATATAATTCCAATTTAAAGAGCTCAATTTTGTGGGGTTTTTTCAACTTTTTTTGAATTTCAGTTCTTGTGGTTGTTCCGATAGGAACACACGATGAATCCTCCGATTGCTTAGTTGTGGTTGCATCACAATTTCCTCTAAACTACTGCAAATCTTTTGCACAATCCAAACTGTGGTAACGGAAATGAAGGGAAGTTATGAAGTGGCAATCATATTTCTCCCTCCATTTTTATACTCATTCTCATTTTTGTTAAAGCATTGGTTCTCTATCCCCTTATTGTTTGCATCGTCCTTTCTTCTCAAGTTGACCAGTCCAGAGCTGATTGAGAGTTTTCTTCATACTTGGTGGTTGGTCTGTTGTGAATCTTTAAGAACTACATTGTGTTGTAGGAGAAGCCTCCTCTGAACTATCTTAAGACTAGGGCAAATCACTGACCAGATATCTTAGTAAAAATCCATTCACTGACCACCCTAGCATCTTTTTAGCATGCCATGAGCACCTAGAAGTGGGAAATATGGTTGTAATGCATTCGGGATTTGAAGTTAAGACATTCTTTTGTAGAGTTTGTTTAGTAGTGCATATGGTTGTAATTCATTCAGGATTTGAAGATGCGACATTCTTTTGATCTACATTGTGTAGTAAAGCGAATCCCATAAAATAAACAACACTGATAAAGGTAAAAAAAGAAATGTTGAAAGGAGATTGTGAAGAGTTTTGAGTTGGGAGTTGGATATTTAGCAGAAACTCAAGTCTATAGATGTTTTATTTTCTTCTTGACATTGGTGATAACTATCTGGACTGGAGAATGCAATAAACTTTAACTATTTTAGTAATTAATAAAATATTGTCAAAATAATTTATTTGGTGTGCATTTAAAAGATAACAGCTTATTATCATTAGCACAATCCTCATGTAATAGATTTTCATTTTCTGCCCATTAGTGATTAATGCAACGAACTTGAACAATGTTAATAACTAATGAAATATTATTTTAAGAATTTCACTAATAAAAAATAATAATAGCTAAATATTCTTCCATGCTAATTTTGCTTGTTTTTCTGCATTGCTTTAAAATTATTCTCAGGAACTGACTATGTTTTAAAAAGAAATGGCACTAGTAGGCATAAGGTTCCCAAGATATACTCACTGACTATGATGATTATCAGTAACTTTTTATGTGTAAGAGCTGGACACGAGCTATGGCAGTGTCAAAATATCGGAAGAGTTGGTCCTGCTGCTATTTATTTATCGAACTTGCTGGTACTAGTAGGCAAAAACATTTAACTTGGACAGCTTCTTTGCACGGGGACAGATTATCTGTTTTAATATTCTATGCCTAATTTATTTCAATAAATAAGACTTATAGAAATTAGATGAATAAATGTTTATAGAATAAGATAGACATAAATATCAATAGCCTTTGTATGGTATATACACATGGAGCTTCTGATTATGGCTCTACTACTTTTATGAGGCAAACGTAGTTTCGTACAGTATAAATAGTCGATTGGGTTGGGTTGCATGATAGCTATTTAATTCCGTTTGAGGTAAGGTTACTGTCAATGACAACAAAGGAGTATGGGAGGGCTCCAGTGTTAAGTTTGTAAGCTTTTGTAACTCAACTGCACATGCCTTGAGAATACTGAGCAATAAAATATTACCTTCTGTTTCAGGGAAAAGTTAAAAAGCTGCAGGTAATGTGTAAAGGCAGAGGTAGTGACTGCTCTGATCAGGTGAGAAACAGTAATAATAAGTAAAAGGTGCAGACTTTTTTTCTGCTTTATCATTCAAGATTTTTTAAAAATAATATTTTGTTAAATGCATATTTATTATTTTAACAAAGCATATTATATGCTTTATTATTAAGCATTAAACGGATTGCTTTTCATATAAAGTGGGAAGATTGACATTAAACTTAATTATGATATAATTGGGGTCAGGACACTTATTTAGTAATAATACTTAACTATGTAATTTTTAATATTAAGAGTCTTTTTAAATGTTTTAAAAATAAAACCATCTTTTAGTGAAAACCCTGAAAATGACGCATGCTAAATATCAACTGTGGACTCTCCCCCGATTTTTCCCTGACGCCAATTGATTGATGACAGGAGAGAGGCTGAATGGTCTGAACTTTGAGACAGTGAAAATAAGTCACGAGACAGAGACCGCATTAACAACACAACACACACCCTCTCATTTGTCACGTACAGTGTCTTATATCCATCAAAGAGTTTTTAATAGAATCATGTCATGTTGTTTGTCTCGCACCTTCTTTTCCTTGCCACCGTATTTATGGATGGCAATTGTGGGGTTGGTAGCCGGCCGGCCAGTCGGCTACATTTCATCTCGAAGTTAAAGGGATTAGGTTCGTTTAAATTGGGTTTTAGAGGGAGGCATGCTCGAACCTCGTCCTAATGGTCTATCTTCTGCTCTTCCCAATTGTAAGATAAGAACTTCATTCAACAAAACATATTATGACTGCACTGCGCCAGGTCAGGATCTGACAGAGACCATGTGCTGGTCAATATCCGACGTGGCAATCGTCCGAGAACTTGAACTTTTTTATATGTAATTTGAACAATTTTCAGGTAAAAATAAATATCTGAAATTCTGATTGGTTTTTAAAAATGAGTGCAGGCATGTTCACGGATTCTGATGTATCAGAATCCACTGCTTCCGATAAAGGACACACACGTTATCCAGTCACATTAACGGCTACTTTCTCACCATCTTCAGATCTCGCCACGTGTCGTCTGCGGATTACATGTTCCGGTTTTGGCGGGAAGTGGCCTGACGGTTACGGAAGCGACCTCTTGGCTACGGAATCACGGGACGTTGACCATTAAATTGCGGAGTGTGGACACTGTCAACGTAACTAGAAAACGGCGCCGTCTGGTCAAAGCTAAAGAACTAGGGAAGGGTCACTATACTAATAAGGATAAAAAGACATAACTTTCTCCTCTTGAGTGGTCCAACTAATTGACCATCACCTTGTTTAGAAGGAACAACAATGGGACCTTGACTTATTAGATTGAAGCACTAGTCATTTATAATATTAACTTAAAATTTTCGTCTTTGATTTTCCTATTTGAAACTTTTCAATCATTTTCATAACATTTTTAAAGTCCTTGAAATTTTTGTAATTTATGTATGATTTGACTAATTTCACTTAAATTTTGAAGATAAAGATTTGTTATTGGCCTATAATTTGACTTACTTATGTAATATATTAGATTAATTCATGAACTCAATTTATAAACAATAACAACCTATTAAAAATTTTGCTGATAGGCGATGAGAAGTTCTAGTAGGACATAATCTTACACTTAATTAATGGAGAAATTGTTTTAAACGAACTCAATTTATAGATCCTTAAATGTAATTAGTAATTTATCTAATGCAAGTTCAACAGATAATACAAATTTCATTCATTTAAAAAAAATAGTTTTTGTTATGATCTCTAAAATTGTCAACCCTAATTATATTTAATATCTAATAATTAATTATGTGATAGTTCTCTTAAAATAATTTGATGAAAATTTGAATTAATACAATTTTTTAGATTTGAGAGAAATAATGCAAAAATTTGACATCTTTTACCTTTATAATAATTAAAAAGCACTTTGATAAAGAACCCATTGATTTAATTAGGAATCATGATAAATACAGAATTTGATTAAAAAATAATCAAGAATGGCCTCTTTTTTTGTTTTTTTGGGGTATTAAATGGGGTTGAAATTGAATACAACAAGGGATGGAATAAAATTGTTTCAAATTGGAGAAGGAAGAGTGGTGGGATCAGCTGAGGAAGGAATCTCTGGACCAACCCTGCAACCTTCAAGCATGAACACAACATCAGCCATTGATGGTCTATCAAGTGGATCAGGTGCTGTGCAAAGAAGACCAACTTTGACCCCCAACAAGAACTCTTCCCATTCTGATGATTCAGGGTCTAGCTCAAGCAGACCTCCTGGTTCCATTAGTTCTGATATTTGCCCACTCTGCAATTGCCTCTTCACCCACTTGACAATGTCTTCATCTTGTGTGAACATCAATGGCTTCCTTCCTGTTAAAATCTCTAACAATACTATCCCAAAACTGTACACATCCCCTTCTTTTGTTGCTTGACCTGTTAGTACTGTTTCTGGTGATACGTAGCCTAATGTACCGACCGGGATTGGGGTCGAAGACGACGAAGCTTCGGCAGGTGTTGGTAGAGTAAGCTTCTCTAGCCCAAATTCAGACAAATGTGCTTCAAAATCAGCATCAAAAAGAACATTCTGTGGCTTCACATCACCATGGACAATGGATATAGAATGCAGGAAAGCAAGTCCACGAGCAATGCCTAAAGCAATCAGATGACGCATTGGCCAGTTTAGAACATGCCCATCTTGGTGTGATGCTTCTTGAAGTAGAGTAGCTAGATTTCCATTAGGCATGTAGTCATATACAAGTAACCTTATATCAGGAGGTCCAGCATAGTAGCCCCTCAAGACTGTAAGATTCTTGTGCTTAACCTTGCCCAACGATTCTGCTTCTTTCTGGAAATTGGACTCGTCGATCGATCCGTCGGGTAGTCGGAGAATGGAGAGAACCATTCCATCTTGATACGATGCCTTGAAAACCAATCCATATCTTCCCCTACTTAACACATTTTCCTCACTGAATTGCCTTGTTGCTTCTAAGGTTTCTGCATATGTTATCTTGTTATTGAACATCACAAGCTTTGGCCCTCCATTTTCTCCACTACTTCTGACTCTTTCCGTTCCTGAGCTTTTACGAGTTGGGCTCGGCTTCTTCTCACCGCTAACCTTTTCTCTAAGCTTCCTGCGCCACCGCAGGAGACTGTAAATATAAGCACAACAGAACAAAGTTAAGATAAATCCTCCCGCCACCGCCACACCAGTTAAAAGAAAGAGCCTTTTCCTTCGTCTTATCTTTACATATCGACATTCTCTATCCAATGGCTTCCCACATAACTTTTCATTCATTGCAAACACTGAAGGGTCATTGAATCTGTAAGCCAGAAGATCTGGAACCTCTCCTTCAAGATTGTTTCTTGATAAATTCAAGTACTTCAACCCAGAAATGTCTGAGAGATTTGCAGGAATTGGTCCAGTCAAGCTATTAGAAGAAAGATTCAATGCTGTTAGATTAGACAACCTTGACAATGAGACTGGTATGTGTCCTGAGAGATGATTACCATCCAGGAACAGAGCATTCATGGAGGAGCATTTGTAGATATCTTCTGGTATTGCATTTGTTAACTCATTCTGACCCAAATCAAGCTTCTTTAAGCGAGATAACTTGGAGAGTTCACCTGGAATATTACCCTTCAAGCGATTGGAACGAAGTTCAAGAACTTCAAGACTAGAACAGTTACCAATTTCCGCCGGAATCTCACCGGAAACAGAACTATTCGATACTGACAGAACAACCAAGGACCTTAGAAACCCGTAGGTTGCTGGAATCTCACCAGTGAATGAATTAGAACTGAGATTCAGATACTGTAAACTAACTAAACTGCTAAAACCTTCAGGCACATCCCCACTGAGGCTGTTCTCTTGCAGAGCAACAACTTGAAGACTTGGCAAACCAAAAACTTCAATTGGCAGCTCGCCTGACAAACTCTGTTTGCTCAAATCCAGAACGTTAAGTTTCAGCAAACCTCCAATACTCGCCGGAACTCTCCCGGAAAACCCACATGCACTCATATTTATGATTTGCAGGTTTGTCAAATCCCCTATGTTGTTAGGTATCTCCCGAAAGAAACCATTTTGACTGATGTCCAAAGTACTCAAATTGCTGAGCTTCATCAACTCAGCTGGTAAATTTCCTGTAAGCATATTGTTGCTCAAATTCAGAGTCTGAAGCTGATCAAGAACTCCAAGACTTGCTGGAACCGAACCAGAAAACATATTTCCTCCCAAAGATAACATTTTTAAACGCCGTAGTTGGCCCAAAAACCGAGGAATCTCGCCGGAAAACCGGTTCTGTCCAAGATCAAGAACTTGTAAGGAACTACATTGTAGAATCTGAACTGGGACATCACCAACTAATAAATTGTCACCAATCCTCAACTCCTCTAACCTGGAAAGCTTACCAATATTTGCCGGTAAAGCACCGGTAAAGAAGTTCTTGGAAAGATCCATCATTCTAAGTGTAGTGAAATTGGTCAACCAAGAAGGAAAAAACCCACGTATGTGATTCTCGTGAACTTCCAAAACCTCCAAAACACTTGAACACTCTTCACTTGGCGGCTCAACAACACTTGTGAACTCATTAAACCCCAGTTTGAGAATCCTCAACGACGAAAGATTCCCCGTGATTCTGCAAAATATACTCGAAGGAACTAAGCCAGAGAGTTCATTTCTCGCCAAAGAGAGCACTTCAAGTTTCGGAATCGAACCAACACTCCCTGGAACCAACCCCTTAAGAGCATTATCTTCAACGCTCAAGTGAACAAGCGAAGAACAGTTAACTATTGCCGACGGTAAAGTACCGTACAACATGTTGGAGTCGAACCACAGATACTCAAGCTCTTTAAGTTGACCGACACTCGCGGGAATTTGGCCGGAAAAATCATTGTAAGATAAGTTGATGAGCTGGAGATGAGATTTCGACGAGAAGTTCGACGGAAGCTGGCCGGAGAACGCGTTCGACGACAAATCCAAGAACCGGAGGGAATGCGATATGTCGGGGGAGACATTACCGGACAAGAAGTTGCCGGCGACGTTAAGTACTTGCAAGTTGGTGAGGTTAAGAACAGAGGGATGGAGGTCGCCGGAGAGGGAGTTGTTCTGCAAGTAGAGAGCGCGTAGGAGGGAGCATTGAGAGAGCGAGTGAGGAACAGAGCCGTTGAAGTTGTTGGAGTGGAGGCTGAGTTTTCGGAGCTGTCGTAGGTTGCCGAGTTGGTGACTGAGTCCGCCGCTAAGTTGGAGCCGTGGAAGGCGGAGTTCGCGGACGTGGTTTTGGTAACAGAGAATGCCCGGCCAGTCACAGGGAGCTGAAGGCGTTGACTGGTCCCAGCCGTCTAGTGCGTTAAGTGGGTCGTGGACGGCGAGTTTAAACGCCGTCAAGGCTTGGATCTCCGGGAGAGGAACAGTATCGTTCTGGGCGTAGGTTAAAGCGGCGAGAATGGAGAAGAGAAAAAGAGTCGTTGCCATTTGAGAGACACAGAAGGGACATTGCAGTACTGAGAACGGGAGCGGATGAATATAGTTAGCAGGGAGGAGCGTGCCGCAATGTTGGGAAACGGCGTCGTTTCTAATTGGTTTTGGCTTCGAACATATTTTATTACCGATTTTAGAAGTTATTAACCAACTAAAAAACTGAACCAGTTAATTGATTTTGAAGTTTTTTAGTTTAATTTATTTTAATAATTTTTATTATTAAAAATTAATTAATTAATTAATTAATTGGTTAATTTTGTAAACCTACTAATTTTTATAAATTTGAATAAGCCATTTAATTTTTATTTAATAGTTTTCCTTCTTAATTAAACTCCAATTTTTTCATTTGAAAAGGTTAAGTTTTTTCTTTAATCTTATTTTAACTACTTCAATTTTGTTCAATCTTAATTATATACTGATTTTATGACAGTTTAATATTGGTTAAACCTCTAAACTTTCAAACATCTTATGGTTTAATTTTCTACCTAGTTTCTAAAATATTGATTATTATAATAATAAATATTTTTATTTAATAAATATAATTATTAGCTTTTGGTTTTCTCCTTTCTCTCTTCTCCAAAAGGTGGAAATGCCTTTTTGAAGAATTAGTTTGGAGACTTTCTTTGCAACTTTTTCTTTTTAGGTCTAATGGGGTTGATCATTAGATTCTAATTATATGACACAAACACAAGGATTGGTGAGTACAGTCTTTGGACTTTTAGATCATAACTTTTGCTTGGGTAATAATAGTGGTAAGTTTGGCATCATAGTTTATTGAATTAGCTTTTCACGTTACTCTTGTAAATATATTTTTTAATAATAACTAAAACATCTTAAATAAATTGTTTCAAATAAGTCATTAGATTAGGGATAAGAAATCAATCCGATTTGAACTAATGAAAATTTTTTTGAATTCTTAAGCTTGAGGTCACAAGAGCCATTTCATTTTAATCAATATTTTTAAAAACAAACTGAAAGTTAAATCGGTAAGACAAGAGATTTAAATTTTAAAAGGTCCAGTCAATATTAAAATGTTATAAAACTTACTTAAAATTGAATAAAATTAAAGAATTTAAAATAAGATTGAAAAAGATTGTCCTTATTAATCGAAAATTTTGAAGTTTAATTGAAAAAAGAGATTTTAATTGATTTATTTTAGTTTATAAAAAGTTATTAATTTACAAAAAATAATCGATTAATTAATAAACTGATCAGTTTTTAACAACAATAGTTACTAAAGTAAATCGAACCAAAAAATTGAATAATTCAAAGTTTTATAATTAAACCAACAGAACTGATTAGATTTTTTAATCATTAGTTTTAACTTTGTGTCGGATTTAAATCAAAATAAAAAATAAACATATTTAATAAGTTATAACTCAAAATTAAGTTATAGATTCGATCCAACTAATATTTAACGAATCTCATCCCACCATCATCCAAATTACACAAAGTAAGACAACCCTATTAACTCACTTATTGAATTTATTACTTAAATTAGAATCGTCAATTCATTAGATTACAAAAAATATATACAAGATTTTTAAATTGGTAGACGTAACAAAGGCAAATCCTATTAATTATATTACCCTTAAATTTTAATAATAGATTGATTTTAAGAAAATAAAAATTTCAAACTCTAAATTCTTTGATTTTAAGAAAATAAAAATCTCAAACTCTAAATTCCCTAATTGGGTTTTTATAATTTAAAAAATTTACTTAAAATATTTAAAAAGTGCGAGTGCGCTAACATTGGTATGTCACTGTAATATATTTGAAGCATATGATTATATATTTTAAATAATTTATTTGAAACACATTTTTAAGGATATATAATTCTTAAGTATTTAAGAGCAATGAATAAAAAACTAAATTAATCCAATCAATTGAACAGTAACAATCATAAATCGACATCATTTTTTGTTTAATTTTCAACTTTTTGATTTGATTTATTTTAATCACTTTTATTGTTAAAAATAATTAATTTATTAATTAATCGGTTAATTTTCATAGGCTGATAAAATTTTAAGAGGAATAGGAAATTAATGGATCATTGTGTTGAAAAGTCTAGCAAGCCTGGTAGCTTGTGAATAAAAAAATGATTTCTAAAGGTTGATTAGAGTAATAATTATATCCATAACAGTGATGCTTTGAACATAGATAGGTTACATACCGATGGGTTTATGCAAAAAACAAAAGGATTTGATTAAGAGGATCAAAGTAACCATAGATAAACCAACAACAGTAGTTATCTTCTGCACATTGATTTGATGAATCAACCCCAAAAGATGGGGTTGATGAGACATGTTCGTTAGAATCATCTAATTGTCATGATCTTACCCACTTCATTTAAGACTACAGTTCCAAACCTTGTGGGGTTAATCGCTCCAGCCCTAGTTAATCTTCAAGAAGCTGGAATTTGGGTCCATTTAATCACCAATCAATTCACAATTTCAATTGGGTTTGGTAATTTCGACTTTTTCGTGTGGTTTAAAGTCAACAAATCTAATCGAATTCATCGAATTTTGGACTAATCTTAAATTTAAGAGTTTGATTTGAAAATCAATTCAAATATGTTGAATTCTCTTCACAAAATAATATTGCTTCGATTTAATTTTTTAAAATAAAGTTTAATTTTGATCATTTTTTAGTCTTCTTAAAATAATATTGTTTTAATTTAATTTTTTTAAATGGCATGGTTTTAATTTCTAAATTTTTTAAAATTAAACAAAATACTTCTTATCCTTGGATTTGACGGTCAAATGTAATATCCATAATACAGGATAGTGAGGAAAGGTTGCTGTATAAAATGTACTTATAAACAATGTTTTAAAAATGACATAAGATAAAAATTTAAAGTTTGAAGGTTTAATCAGTATTAAACTATTATAAAATTGTATACAATAAAGATTAAATAAAAAATTTGGAATACGATTGGAAAAAAATATAATCTTACTTATCGAAGAAATTAAAATTTAATTAAAAATTTGTTAAATGAAAAATATATATTATGATTTATAAAAATCAATTAGTTTATGAAAATCGGTCAATTAATTAATAAAACGAACAATCTTTAACAACAAAGGTTATTAAGGTAACCCAAATTATAAAATTGATCAGTTTAAAATTTTTACGGTTGAATTGATTGAACTAGTTTAATTTTTTAATCACTATTTATAATAATTGTCTATAAATTCCATATTTATTAATGTTGAAAAAGTCATGCTGCAAATAGAATTCTTATCATATAAATAATATTTTTAAAATTGAATCTATATGAGAAAATTAATTATGCATCTTTATTTTTTGAGTTTTATTGGATCAATATTTCTAGACTTTTGATTGTTACGATGCGATGAGAAAATAGGATTACTAATCGATGGAAGAACATGATTATTTATATATGAATTTGATTTATTGAGAATGATTACGATATAGTTCATGATTTATTAGAAGTAGAAGGCATATAAATAGAAGGTGCTCTACTGCTCTCCTGTGATGAATGATGGCAATAGATCGGGCTCGAGTTAGACTTGGCCAAACCCATTTTTTATTTTTATGTGACATTATTTTTCACAAAATACTTCGTTTTTCTTTCTTATAGTTGTGGCCATGTTAGTATATGTATATTTATAGGAAAAATATTTGGTGGCCTCATGTGTACACATATATATTGAAAGAAAAAAAAAATTATGTCATGTGTGCATACATATTGGAAAAACGTTTCATGGGCATATATATGTATATGTATGGAAAAAGTTTAGTGGTCATTAATGCATATGTATAAACCTATGAAAAAAGTTTGGTTATCATGTTTGTGTGTGTGTATATATATATATATATATTGTAAAAAAGTTTCGTGGCTGTGTGTATATGTGTATAGAAAAAAGCTTTGGTTGTGATGCATGTATATATATACATAGAAAAAATATTGTGGCCGCGAGTGTGTGTATATAAGAAAAAGTTTTATGGCAATGTATGTATATATATATATATATATATATATTTTTTATAGCCGAGTGAATATATATAAGAAAAAAAATTTAGTGAC
>JAOQMM010000006.1:1378105-1391622 GCA_027563515.1 Erythroxylum platyclados
GTTTATATATTTTGTCATCCATATGATTTTGACATATCTCTAAAACTTTGTTACTGAATCCTTAACAAGGATTATAGGTCATGTGTATACATATACATAACATAAAAGTTCTCTACTCATGAGTGCATATACATAAATAAGTAAAATGTTCTGCTGCCATATGTGTATATATAATGGAAAAGAAGAGTTTTGTTGTCATGTTTGTATATGTATAAAAAAAAATTTTGTTGCCACGTGTGTTTGTATAAAAAAAAGAAGTTTGGTAACTTTGCGTGTATATATAAGAAAAAAGTGTTGTTGCCGTATATATTTATATAAAAGAAAAAAACTGTACCCATGAAAAAAAATTTGTAGCCTTATGTGTAAATATATAAGAAAACAACTAAGTCATGTCTGCAAATATATATATATAGGAACAATTTTTTGCTGCCATATGTATACATACAAAGAAAAAAGGATTGGTGTGTGCAAATATATTTATACATATATATATAGGTTTCCATGTGTTTATATATATTGAAAAATATTTCGTCGACATGTGTGTAATCTTATATATATTTATGTTTTTTGGAAGTTATATTTATATATTTATAGAAGAAAAAAGTTACGTAACCATGCGTGTATTTATAAATAGGATAAAATATAAAATATAAAAAAGTTATATAATCATATGTGTATATAAATAGGATAAAATTTACGGGACCATGTGTGTATAAATATATAGAAAATATTTTGTAGCCATGTGGGTATATATATTGAGAAAAAATTTGATGATTATATGTATATTTATATAAGAAAAATGTTTAGTTATTATGTTTGCGTATATAAAAAATAAAAAAGCTTTGTTGTTATATGTTAATATGTGTAGGAAAAAAAAAGTTTAGTAGCTGTATGTGCATATACATTAGAAAACATTTTGGTGATCATATGTCTGTATAATTAGAAAAAAGATTGTTAACCATTTGTATACATGAAAAAATTTATAGCCATGTGTATATATATATAGTAATTATTAATGGTAGTATCATTATAATTATTATTGGTATTTTTATTATTATTAGTATTACTTTTATTTTTATTTTTACTATTATTTATATATTAGTTATTTTATTCTATTTATTTTTTCCTATTATTATTACTATTATTATGTTTATTTATTTTTTTTATTTTTTAATTTTACTTTTATTTATTTATTTATTTTCCCTTTCTATTTTTTATTTTATTTCCATTCACTCATGTGGGTCATTTAGAAACAATCTCTCTACTTGTTAAGAGTATGATTGCGTACTACTAAACCTTTCTAAATCTTGCATGTCAGTGAAATTTTTAATGAGTTTTGTTATCATTGTGCATATACAGAAAAAAAAAAGTTTTACAGCCACGTGTAAATATAGGGAAAAATGTTTGGTTATCAAGTGTATATATGTAGTAAAAAATGTTTGTGGCAATTTTTTTGAAAAAAATTTTGGGCTTAAATGCCAACCTTATGTGAGATTCTACTCACCCACGGGACAGAAAAAAGAATTTAATAAAAGGATTGAAATTTAATGGATCATGGTAATGGAATATTTTATCCATATATTAAAATGTAATAATATATAATAATTTTTTAACTATAGATTTTCAATAGATTATAATCTTCGGAAAATTAACGTTATTTGAGGAGGCAACTAATTTGATTGGGCCGGACCTTGATATTTACATTTTAATAAAGAGTTGAGTTAGAGATAACATTTTAATTTAGATTTGATTCAAATTTAATAAATACAATTTAAGTTGATAATCCTTTGATTTTGATTTAAATTTAAATTACAAAAAGAGAATTTTAACTTAAGTTTCGAATTTGTTTGACTCATATAAAATCTACAATTTATAAAAAATAGATCGTCATCAAATTTTAAATTAATTATGAATGATAATTTTTGTTCAACTATTGCAAACAACCTCTATACTAGTTAGAGTAAGACTGCATATTACTAAACTTTTTCAAACTTTGCGTTTCAACGAAATTTCTACTAAATATTGTTGTTGTTATTATTTTTGCTCAAGGGAACTCAATTTGGCTTAAAGTCGATGGATTCAATATAAATTGACAAAATTTTGAGCTTGATTAGATTTTTTTTAAATTTTAAATTTTTATCTAATTCAAAATTTAAAATTTTTTAATTTAACAATTGACTCATAATTGGGTCTAAAATGGTCTGAAATCAAAATTTTGGACCCAATTCTAAGGTTAACTACGGCAATGCTTAGTTTGCACATAATCCAGGTCCAACAAGGTTTGGTAACATTTTCCAAGCTAGAGGAAGATGACAAGTATTGACTAGTGAGTGACTTGTAACCAGTAAACTAAATAGCAGTGAGCCCTTCCACAAGCACAGGGTTTAAGCTAAGAAGCTTATTGTAATGGAGACTATAAGACAACTAGCACTTGGTATATGTTCGCCGACACCATTTGCTCCGTCGCTACAACCACCACCAAAACCCTCCAAACTCACCAAAACCGCCGCATTTCCCGCCAGCAGATGGGCTGATCGCCTCCTCAGCGACTTCCAATTCCTCACCACAACCTCCGATGGCTCCTCCTCCTCCTCCGACCACCATAACTCTCTCTCTTCTTCCACCGCCACTCTCGCTCCTCCCCCGCCACCACCCCCTCTCGCTCCTCCTGAGCGCCATGTATCCATTCCTCTCCACTTCTATCAGGTAAAAACCCATAATTATGTCGCTCATTTCTTGCAATCATTCAAATGTTTGGTCTCTTGTTTAGAATTGGTTTAAACATTTGATGGCTTTAAAGATGCTGGGAGCTGAAACCCATTTCCTTGGAGATGGTATCAAGCGAGCTTACGAAGCTAGGGTTTCTAAACCTCCTCAGTACGGCTTCAGTCAAGAGGCTTTAATTAGCAGAAGGCAAATTCTTCAAGCCGCATGTGAAACCCTAGCTGACCCTGAATGGAGAAGAGATTATAATCAAGGTCTTATGGAGGACGAGGAAGATACTATCATCACTCAAGTCCCTTGGGAGAAGGTAATTTGGCTTTGTTTTGTCAAGACCCTTTTGTTTGCTTACTGAGAAAAATGCAAAGAAAGTGATAATGAATGGAAATGTATAGGTGCCTGGTGCATTGTGTGTGTTGCAAGAAGCAGGAGAGAGTGAAACTGTGCTCAAAATTGGGGCGGGTTTGCTTAGAGAGAGACTACCGAAGTCATTTAAGCAGGATGTCGTATTGGCTATGGCTCTTGCTTATGTGGACATTTCGAGGGATGCTATGACGTTGAGCCCCCCCGATTTTATTCGAGGTTGTGAGGCCCTTGGGAGAGCTTTGAAGCTGTTACAGGTATGCTATTTACTCGAACTTACAATGTCTTGATCATATCTTGCTGTTTTTGCTATGTTATTGGGTATTGATGTTGGAATATAAGCCAAAACATGAATTTTTCTGCGATATTTTATGGAATTTCTGTAGTTATAAGTTATTGGTTGACACATGTGAGCTATCTAGCTACATTGTATTGGCTCTAGAAATGCATGGATGAAGTAGAGTATATTGGAAAGAGCAAATATGTGGATCTTCTAATGACTTGTTAAATAATTTTGAAGTTGTTTAAAACTGTTCTGCTTAACTATTCTCTCCAGAATATTGATGTAAGTTTCAAATGTAAAGATATTTTCTTCTTGTGGACATAGGAGGAAGGGGCCAGTAATCTTGCACCAGACTTGAAGGCACAGATTGACGAGACATTGGAGGAGATTAACCCTCGATGCTTCCTAGACCTTCTAGCCCTGCCACTTGATGATGAATTTAGGGTGAAAAGGGAAGAGGGTCTTCTGGGAATGAGGAACATACTGTGGGCTGTTGGAGGAGGAGGAGCAGCACCAGTTGCTGGAGGATTTACCCGTGAAGATTTCATGAATGAGGCATTCTTACGCATGACAGCAGCTGAGCAAGTAGCATATATAATTACGTTGAGAAACCTGCCTTTTGCCTTATTATTCTTGCTTATCATTTCTGAATTTCCTCGCCTCTCATTGTAGGTTGATCTATTTGTAGCAACACCAAATAATATCCCTGCCGAAAGTTTTGAAGTATATGGAGTGGCGCTTGCCCTTGTTGCCCAAGCTTTTATCGGTAAAAAGCCTCATCTCATAACAGATGCTGATAACTTATTCCAACAGCTGCAACAGACTAAGGTTCCAACTCAAGCGACTATAGCTTACATTCCCATAGAAAACCGTGAAATAGACTTTGCTTTGGAAAGAGGTCTTTGTTCATTGCTCCTTGGGGAGGTTGATGAGTGTCGTTCATGGTTGGGCTTAGATAGGGATAACTCACCCTACAGGAACCCATCTATAATAGATTTCATTATGGAAAATTCGAGGGATGAGTATGAAAATGACTTGCCTGGGCTTTGTAGACTCTTGGAGACCTGGTTGATGGAAGTAGTCTTTCCTAGATTTAGGGATACAAAAGATGTGCAGTTTAAGCTTCGAGATTATTATGATGATCCTACAGTCTTGAGACACTTGGAAAGACGGGAGGGAGCTGGTCATTCACCCTTAGAAGCAGCAGCGGCTATAGTGAGAATTGGGTCCGATGCTGTTATTGATCGTGTAAAGACTAGTGCAATTCATGCATTGCAGAAGGTATTTCCACTTGGTCAAAAGGTTGAGGTTGTTGGAAGCAAAGAAGCTGGAGTGAATTATTCTCTTACTGTTTCAGATAGTGAACAGCCTGTCAAACAACTTGATCAAGAAAATATTGCCATGGCTCATGATGATTCTGGGAAAAATATGGAGGATATACGCAAGGTAGAATTGATTACTGACAAAATAAAACAAGCGAGTGTTATGATCATGTCTGCTGGTGTGGCCATTGGAGTGATTACGTTGGTTGGCTTGAGGTTCTTACCTTCTACAAATGGCCTCTTTAACCGCAAAAAAGAAATTGATTCAGCAATGATATCTGACATCGTCCATGCAGGTATTGTTTTATTATATATTTTCAATTAAACTTGATATACCCAACCCTAGGCTGCAGCTAATTACCTATGCGGTTCTACTTTCAGTCAAGGTGCCCACTTGGCTGTTCACTTTCATGCTATGAAAGTACGTAGCTTAAGTTGTTGCTCTGAACAGTTCTCCGGGAGACAATCCTATTGATGCTATCTTTCTGGTTATCTTCAAATGTATTATGAATCTCCTAAGCAGCCAAAGGATTGACATAGCATCAAACTTCATGACTGTCATATTTTACCAACTTCAACTGTGTTTCTTTCTCTGTTTGTCTCGGTTTTATAGCTTGCTATACATTTCTACAAGGAATCTAATGCATTTGCTTCTAATGAAAAGACAACTATGCAGGGGACTCTGTAGATCGAAAATCAACAGAGGAATTAACCAGAATGGATGCAAGACTTGCTGAGGATATAGTGAGAAGATGGCAGGATATTAAAGCTCAGGCTTTTGGACCCGAACATTGTACGGAGAAACTGCCAGAGGTACTCGCATGTTGTTTAAACTTTTTTTATAGTTCAAAATGCACAGAAAGCTGTTTTTGCACTTTTTCTAACGTTAAGAGCAACTTCTAGGTTTTGGATGGTCAGATGCTGAAAATATGGACAGATCGAGCAGCTGAAATTACGCAACTTGGTTGGGTATATAACTATGATCTGTTAGAATTGATCATTGACAGTGTGACAGTCTCCTTAGATGGTCAACACGCTCATGTAGAAGCAACTCTGAAAGAGGCAGCCTACCTAACTGATGCGGTTCATCCAGAAAACAATGCGTCAAACATTACAACCTACACGATGAGATACGAGATTTCGTCTTCTAAAACAGGCTGGAAAATCACAGAAGGAGCAATCATTATGTGATTATGGTGCGAGTCTTAGTGTAATACGATCTCCATTTTGGTTTATACTTGTTAATAATTTCTTAGGGAGTACTTCCTTAACATATGTGGATGTATAGTAGCCTCACCTTCATGTATATTCTCAAAAGTAAATGTTTTTCATGTTGAGATGAGTACTCACCCTTCTACCTTGATCGTTCTCTGGTTTATGAGGCTTTTTCCTCTTTTGGCCAACCTGTTGGAAAATTATAAAGAATGAAGCTTAGTGAGTTTTCAGTCCTGGTTAATATCAAATTTACCACTTTCAAAATTACGCGGTGACAAGAACTCCATGTTTCCGTTTACATGTTGAAGGGTTTCTTACATCCTTCTAGCAGAAACAAGATCCTGATAACAAACCTGACAATACTTCAGGGCACAAGACTCTAATTATGTTATATAGGGAAGAGATTTGCATCTGGTGTAGCAAGCAGCAGATGATCAAAGAATCAAAAAAAGATTGCAACTACAGTTCGCTTCTGAGAATTTACACTGAGCAGAAGCCAACCTTTTCAACTATGCAGGTTAAACTGAAGATTAAGATTCTTTACGTACTTAAGGTTATAACAGCGACGATACGTTGTCTCTCCAGCTGGAGGATTTTTGACTACCTGGTGTGGTTAAATAGCTGAGACCGAAGAACTCCTTCGGACAATGGATCGGCTCTACGTACCCGACCAACTTTGCAACAAGTATAGCACTGTCCTTCATATGTTTCATGTCTTTTGTCTCAGTCCATAAACGGAATGCCAATTGTAGTCTTCTTTGTTTTGAGTCTAGTTTGATATTCCACTTCTGGTAAAGCTCCTCCCTCTCCTTTTCTCCATATTTCTTCTGTAATTGCTTGGCCAAAAATTGTCTCTCGCGATTGAGAGCCTTCAAACTGTAAGCACCATGAGAAGAGCATCAGATTTCTTGTGGGCAATAAATAGTCGACTACGTTACTTTGCTTTTCTGGCAAAAAAGATAGGGAATACTATTAGGAGGAATGAAAGATACCTTGCTTCTGATGAGATTACATGACCATCTATCATTGCAGTAGTTCCATTAGCAACCATGTCCTTCAGGAAGAATAATCTTCTGAGCTCTACCTCCATGTACACATTATCTGATTCGTCACCTCTGAAGGTTAGGAAGAAATAGCTTCTATGTACCAATGGGACATTGCATCTGACCCAAAGTTCAATTATCTTTTTCCTGTACTTCTCAAATCTTTGGGGCCAATCACCTTGGTGTTGTCTTGCACCTCGTTCTTGTGACAGTGCGCCTTTCCTTTCATCACTAGATCCAGTTGATGCTTTTGGAACCTGCAAATCATTCTCTGATTTAGTCCAGTTACCAGGAAATTAAGATGCTTAACAATAAAAGAGAGCAACATTCACATTGTAGGGGACATTTGATGGGCAGCAGCAAACTGAGGACCAGTTACATTATACCAGAATCTAACAATGCACAAATTCTTTATCAAAAAACTCAGCTAATGTAACTTTTGACCAGCAGATTATGGAATAGTTGTTAGTAAAATGGTTAGAGAAACGTGTATGAGTAATTATCTCACGAGAATATCGCTGGCTGGAGTCTCTGACTGGAATTCAGGGGTTTTGATCACTCCCGAAACAAAATTGGGGACACCTGTATCGTCTACACCTACATCTATTTCCTTGATAATTTCTTCTGAGAGAGCACTGTAAGGAGGACTTTGCGAATCTTCGCTGCTCGTGTTTCTGACTTCAGCATCAGGCTCACTTCCTGGAAGCTTTTCCTCTACGTCTTTTGATGTTTCAGATAAGTCTACTTCAGTCACAGCAGGTAGTGCCTTCTCATTGTCCTCCGCATGACCAGGCCAAAGATCAGATGGAATAGTCATGTGAACTAATCTCCTGCTTTTGCTTCTAGTCCATGTTAACCCTTTTGAGCTTGACAAAACTTCTTCAGAGGAAGTAGATTGTCCCATTTGGTTTATCGTTCTTTGCAATTGCAGAATTTGTTGTTTTAGAGTTTGGTAACTGTTGTCTATGTCCATTTTCTTCAGCTCCTCATCTTCCTCACTTGTGGTGCGCATCTGACTTTCTTTCGTGTCCCTCACTGCTTCTTTTTCTTTTTCTTCAGTAATAGGTAAGCCTGCCATGTCCTTTACGTTGGGTTCTTCCAATTCAGTACACTGAGCTTGCTCGCAATTATATTGAGATTCTTCATTTTTTCTTTGGGCAATCTCCTCAAAACCATGACAAGGGTCAGGCCCCAAAAATTCAGGAGTGCTGTCATCCAGCAGAAAATTATCTTCAGCATCTTCTTCTGGAAGTTCGAGGATTTTATTAGGAAGATGCTCATCAAGATCCCCCGTGTTGCTTCTTGAGTGAACAGGAGTAGGCTTAAACACTTCAAAGGACCCTGATGCAGCATATTCATCAGGTCTTAAAACTCGTTCTTCTCCAATTAATTTTAGCAACTCCTCGAGTTGAACTTGAGCTGCATTAAGTTGCTCAGTCAACTCTTTGATCTCTTTATCCTTCTGCAGTTTTTCAACAAGTCTCAGTCAGGATTACTCCAAATGAAATGCTCGATGTATGATCAAACGGACATTGAATTATATGCTACAAACATTCCTTAAACTATGTTTTTACTAGAAAACAATCGATATTTACTGACCCTTGCAATGACGTGGTCCTTCTCCCTCAGTAACACACAAGAATTACCGGCAGGAGTTGATACCAGGCTTGCCAATTGATTCTCCAACCTGGCCAGTTCTTTCTGCAATTGCTTTACCAGCGCCTTATCAGACATCACCAAATTGACTTGTGCATTGGTGGCAACCTCTTTAGCACAACTTGCAAAAGAAAGGGTGTTCTTTGATTGCTCAACATGACTGCGCGCAGGGCTCATGGTGCAAATGATTGCTGTTCTGGCATTGCCTCCTAAAGAGTTCTGTAGTATGCGAGTTAGCTTAGAATCTCTGTAAGGTATATGCCCATTTCTCCCTTTGCTGCACCAAATCATTGAATTAATGTGTTTTCATTTAGCATCATAAATTTATAGCTTATTATCCAAGATAAACTTGTTTGGATTTTTTAACCTCTAATATGAAAAATTGGCCAACCTTAGCTTGCGAATAACTGTTCCTAGGGTGAGTAAACTTCGATTGATGTGGGAACCTTCTTTCAGTCTTGCACCAGCTGCTAATGTTTGAGAAGCACGCTCGCTTCCAGCAAGGTCAACAAAATTCTGCAGCAAAAATCACAATAAGGGCAATACAAGCTTTCCTCAAGTGTAGAAAACAACTTTGTTGAAGAGATTTTCTCTTAAGAATTGTGAACAGCTATAACATAGCTATTGTTTCCATACCACAGCAGCTGTAAGAGTGCTGCACTTTCCATAGCTTAAATTTTCTCGAGAAGAACTTTCTACTGTCTGAAAAAAAACAGAACCAAATGGTGAGAAGCGAGAGTAATTCATTGATCTGGGGTATGGGAGATGGAAATACTTAAGCAAAAGACAAGCGTACTAGTCGAAGAATTTGATGAGATCTGGAGCTAGTCTCGTTCAGAGATGTTTCTCCTATTTGCCTTTGAGCTGCAGAAATTGTGAAAACATCAAACTTAAGATGTTGTAGTCTTTTTGAAGTTAAATTCAAAGAGAGTGCATTGTTGTAACCTTACCCTCGCATATTGAAAGAAGTTCCTGTAGGTGGCTACTGTCCATCAGAGTCTCCTCTGTAAGTTTCTCAACAACAGTGCCTCTCTGTAACCACAATATGCATACATATAAACTGCATTTTTCTGATAACATTATGATTACACTACGGTTGCCGCAATTACGGACGATTTGGGTGAAATTGCAGCAAATCACGGCAACATTCCGAACCACAACCGAAATTCAAAACCTCACAATGGAAATTAAAAGTATTTACCTCAGGATCATCAAGGAGTCTAAGTGGGGTGCTGTCTGGGCTAAGAAGATCTCTGACAGCTTCATTATAAATCTCAATTGCAGAGAATTTCAACACAAATTCTCTTTCTTTGTGCTATGAACATAAACACCAGAAATTAAAGAAAAAGAAAACATCCTTGATCAAAGGAACATGACCTGATTTCAACAAAAAATTTACCATTTCAACGTAATCATATATATCTGATACAGCAAATTGGGTGATCGCACTCATTGTATATGTCTTCCCACTGCTTGTCTGCCCATATGCAAAAATGCTACCTGGGCTCGTAACGATAAAACTTTTAGCCTTTAATTCCAAGTTTTCAGTAAGTTTAGGGTTCATGAATTTTGAGAAATTACTCACAATTCATGCCGCTAACTACGGAGAGAATGAGCTCTTTGGCTCCTTCTTCATACACCTGTCTTGTGGAGCATTCGCTGCCAAATACTCTGTCTGCGAATCATATATTCATATAATATATGTATGATCAATTTCTGAGAGTGCTCAATAACAATCAGCTCCAATGCTAAGAAGAAGATTGAAAATCTTAACAATTACCAAATGTATATGCTGTAGGGAACAAGGAACGATCGGGCATGCTGGTCTTGAACACGATAGTGTATTTGTTGATGCACTCCCAATCCGACACGTCGTTTCTTGAGATCTCTCTATCGCTCAAAGGCCTCAATCGAACGGAAACGAAGATCTTCTCCTCTGAAAGTGGAGGTTCGTGCACAACGGAGTCACCTTCCAACGACAACGAAAGCACGCTCATCTTATCGTTTTTGTTCTTTCCTTTTCAGCGTTCACTCTATCTCTATATGATTCTCATCACAGAAAGAAAAAGGAAAAAAGAAAAAGAAAGGAGAAAGAGGAGAGAAAGAGAGAAGAAAATGGCAGTCCTGTGCGTATTCTCTCTCTTCACCTCCTCTTTTTCTCTAACTAACTTTCAATGCCTCTAGATGCAGGCAGTTAAGTTTATTGAGAAAGAGGAAGGGGTTGAGTTATGATTTTTAGTTTCAGCGGTTTTCCCGCGCTTTTCCGCCATTGATACTCCTCTTTGCATGGTCGTTAGGTCCCCTCACAAGTGCCTGCCACGCGCTTCTTCTTGTTTTTTTTTTGGTCATAATTCGGTTAATTTTGTGTATTTAATTTGCATTTGCTACTAAAATAAAAATAGGCTTTCTGTCTCTTAATTTGTGGTTACTACATTCAGTTTATATGGTCCGAATTCTTTTTTTTTTATTTTTACACATTGTTTGTTCTTCATAGATTAAGGATTGACATCTCAGACAGTTATCAACGGTATACCTCAGGAGTTATGAATTTTCCTGGCAGCAAACACACAACAGGCAGAGTACAATATTGTCCTTAGGGTATACCTCAGGGTTAGTGGATCTGCTTAGGGTAAATTGTCCGTCTTCTTAAGGGTCCGAGCTCAATCCGACAATGAAACTCTTCAGACAATGATCTTATTCTTATCAGTTAATCAGATGGACCCTTCCATTTTCGTCGATGGTTCTTCCATTTTCGTCTCTTCATCGTTCCGAGGAAGGATTCGTTACTGCTCTGTGTGTAGTTGTCTGAGAATATGATATTCGTCGATGGTTCTACCATTTTCGTCTCTTCATCGTTCCGAGGAAGGATCTGTTGCTGCTCTGTGTGTAGTTGTCTGAGAATATGATATTGGGCGATGGTTCTTCCATTTTCGTTTCTTCATCGTTCCTCTCTCTCCGCCAACTCCTGGAATTCATCTTTCGATCTTTTCTTCTGATAGGAAAAGCACAAATATTAAAATTTTACATGGTAACTTTGGAAGAGAAGGAAAAGAATGGAGAAAAGGTGAGAGGTGAGCAGTTA
This sequence comes from Erythroxylum platyclados, assembly GCA_027563515.1. Lineage (NCBI taxonomy): Eukaryota > Viridiplantae > Streptophyta > Magnoliopsida > Malpighiales > Erythroxylaceae > Erythroxylum > Erythroxylum platyclados. The sequence goes on from JAOQMM010000006.1 coordinate 1,389,791, forward strand.
GTAGGATTAGATATGGACTCCATTGTCCTTTTTCCGACTAATTTTCCAGGACAGGCTGCTCCGAGATTCATTCTTCTCAAATTATCCGCCGACTAAGTACGCACGCAACCAATAGTTCACTGAAATCTATTGGGATAATCATTCAGATCCCCTTCTTCAGTATCACTTCAAGAAGGCAAAGGGCTCTTGGCTAAAACAACAAATTTTTATTAGGAAATAGCAATGGACCCAATTGGATTGAGACAACAAATTTAGATGGAGCAAGCTCTCAACTCCCAGATTGCCACCGAACAAGAATGCGCCTCTCTTCTCTTCCAATTTTCTAAGGTCACTTTCACTTTACTTTGCTACATCAGTTCGAATCTCATATTGGTACATATCTGATCATAATGTGTCAATTTGGTTCATTCCAGGATGAACAAGAAAATGCAGATTTGATCACAGGCAATCTCTTCAGATCAAATGGACCAGTGATTTTCATCATCTGAAGGCTTGGAGGCCAAGAGGATTGAATTCGATATTGCATCTCATTTCATCTGTGATGCACTCCTTTTGGTTCATCAATCCATTCAGCATTAGATCGAGGGTGACCAGAACGAGAAACAACTTCTTCTTAAAGAAAAGGAATTACTCGCCAACCAACTTGAGGAACTCCTTACTTTAGTCAAAGAGAAAGAGAAGGAGATAGCAGTGACCAATGCCAAAATCCAAGCAGTTGATGAAAGGATTGCTCTTATTGTCTCAGGTTTCCAGGAGACTCAATCAAGCATCGATTCCAGGCACAATTACTTGCAATCTTGCCTATCTCAGGTACATTCAGAGACTGAAGCTTTATTGATGAAAAGCAAGGAGATTGATAAATTCCCTGCTGAAGAAGAAGCATGTGGGGCAAACTTAGGGAACTAGCTAGGGTTTCTGAAAGTTAAGCAAAAGAGTACGAGGAAGAGGTTCAGCTGAAGAAAAACCTGATGCTGTCCATTTTAAAGTCTCAGGAGGACAAATTGAGGCTGGAAAAAACTGAGGAGAAGCTTATTGAGGATGTACAAATGCTCCAACTGCGAGTTCCTGCTGCAAGATCTTCCCTTCAGGTTGATTTTACTTCCCTAATATTTCATCAAAGGACAAGTTTGGACTTGGATAAGTTTCTTTTTACAATGCTTAGATTTTCAGGTGTAGAATAAGCTGTCACCAAACTGTGAATGCCCGCTTCTTTCCATCTATGAGAAACCATGACCAATGAAGCTCTAACAAATCCATGCCTAGTACTATGGAAGTTGAATGCAGCTAAATCTGAAATTTAAAACACTCATCGAAACATGCTAATGGGTTTTGCAATACCATCTTTTCATTGTGCATTGTTATCCTTCACGGTTGTTTTGTATGATTCAATTTTTTGTTAGCGCACCTCATCTCCATAAAGTAAGATCTTATCAAGCTGTCTAATAATGCTCAAGTTCTTCATTATTCTTTATGTACCATTCATTTCCAAGTACTAAAATTTCTTCACCTGGTTCTTGCATTTAATATGGGAGTGGATACGCCAGCAACTACATTATTTCACTCTTTTATTATTCTGACACCAGACTGCTATTGGCTGAAAACTATCTTTTACTGTATTCTAGGAGTTATCTTCTACAAAGTCCAGGAAGCTGCAGTGATAGCTGCTGAGGTGAAGTCATTGAATGTTGAAAAGGATAGTGCACAGTTAGATTTAGAAAATGCCATTTTGGAGATGGAGATGTTAGACAATTTTGTAGGACATTTTTGTCATTTCTCATAAAGTTGGACAACATTTAATTGCATTTTCGGTTTTTAAATAAATTACCGGTTAA
>JAOQMM010000006.1:1442291-1452483 GCA_027563515.1 Erythroxylum platyclados
TCCAAAATTTATGACTCGGCATAAAGTCTCCTAAAATTAGAAAAGATGAGCTTGTAAAGGTGAAAAGGACTTTTTCCTTTTTATTGTCAAAGATCCGCCAAGAAAAGCATAATAGCAAGTCCATTGTCATGTTATGAGATAGGACGATGTTATATGGTCGAATGTTCTTTTGGTTTCAAACTTAGTGGACGTTGATCCTAGAGTGTTTAAAAAACCATATTAGAAATTAAATCTATGAGACAAGAGCTTTAAAATTTAAAATATTTAATTGGTACTAAATTGTCATAAAATTGATTAGATATTGAATAAAATTAAAAATTTTAAAATATAATCGACGAAGATTATCCTTATTTATAAAAAATTTGAAGCTTAATTAAAAAAGAAGATTATTAAATTCAAATTTAATTAATTTATTTTCAAATTTAATTGATTTATTTTAACTTACAAAAATTGATTAGTTTAAACTAATTAGTTTTTAACAATAAAAGTTATTAAATTAAATCAAATCGGAAAGTAAAAAACTGAAAAAATAATTGATTCAAAATTTTTATAATTGAATCAACCGGGTTCAATTTTTAATCATTAATTCATCTAGTTATAGAGAAATCACAATCATATTTCTATATCATAAATTGGGGCGACAAAACAGTTGAGCTAAGCTGAGTAGTTAATAAAGTTTATTCAAATTAATTAGGTTTTGGAGTGACATAAATTTTTATTTTTAAGTTTTGGGTTAATTTTAGATATTTTTTCAGGACTTAAGTTAGACTCAATTTCAGAGTTCAAACTTCATAATTTAGGGTCCTAACATAACGTATCATTTCATATATTGACAAATAGTTATTTTTTAGCTTGTCAAAGTTAGATTGAATTCGAATTTCGGTCAAATAGTTATGACTTGATGAATTTGGATTGCTTTAAATCTTATTTAACTGGAGATTAGACAAAATATTTCAAATTTGCTTCAGATTGAGTTTAAATAGAGAAAAAGGTATAGCCTGACTTTGGGTCAAATTGGGCCTAAGGCAATCAAGCCCGAGCCTGAAACCTTATTTACCCAATGTAGCATGAGCACGACTCAATCAACTAGACCCAATTTTTATTTTTAAATTTAAAATTAAAAATGACGTTATTTTTTACACCGATCTTGGCCTAAATTCAACCTAAAATTCAAATTTTTTTAAAAAAATTAGGCCAAAATTAGGCCTATTGAGTTCGGGCCAGGTCGAGTTGTGCCAGGCCGAGACCTGATTGCCAAGCCTAGCCCGACCTCAACCCAGCCATTGTCCTCCCTGCTAATTGCTAATAAATTACTTTTAACTCTCCCTGCAAAACCTAAAGTTTATTCAACATTCTTTGGATTATCATTTATGAATCATTATTCAATGAATTTAAATATTTAAGCTTTTATTATCATTCAGGTCCCTCCATAGGTACCATTTTACCAATTTAAATTTATGGTAAATAATTAAAAATAACAAATGTCAACGGTTTTAAAACGTTAAATCACCTAGGAGTTGCACATGATAAAAAATATATTTATTATTTGCAAAGTAACATAAAATTAATTGAATTAGTTTAATTATCTCTATTGTATTTATATTAATAAATCGATAAATCAGTTGACAAAGTTGTTTTTTGTGGCCATAAAATCACAGATTCAAATTACGGAAATAATTTCTTTGTAAAAATATAAAAGAATGGTTACGTATATTATGAACCTCCCCAGACTTCCACAAAACAGAGAGCCTTGTCTATTGAATATGTTGATAAATCAGCTAAAATAATAAAATTATGATAAAATTAATATTAATTAATTTGTATAACATAAAAAAGTTATAAATATAATTTATTTGATCAATGACTCAAAATTTTGAATTGTCTACTCTCTATACTATTCCTTAAGGAACAAATGATTTTCATTTTTAAGAACTGATCTGTAAAAAACTATAAATCCTGTGATTATATATATTAAAAGAATATTTGTAGCAACTGGTGCCTACTATAACAGCACAGGTAGGTGCTGTAGCAGGGTCCGCAGGAACTCAAGAATGTTTGGAGAATATAACGTTGTTTGGTCAGGAAGTAACGTCATATCATGTCATGTCATGTCTCCTAAACTTAATTTTATTTATTAGCTTCAATTATGAATTTTTTTATAAAAAATAACTAACAAGTAACAACTGTTACTTCTTGAATATAATAAAATTTTAAGTTTACATATCAAATTTACAAATTAATTATCGAATTTTATAAAGAAAACAGTAAATTGGTCCAATATAAGCGAGGGTTATCAATTATACTCGAATGTACAACTTTCTATTTATATTTTATAAATAAACTGTTTCTTTGACTCGAACTTGTAACATTTTGGTTGTAAAGAAATAACCTTATCAGTTATTCTAAAATTCGACTTATGCTACAACCTAATATATTTGATCAAATTGTGAATTATTATCTTTTTTATAAGCATAATATTTTTGATCATGATTAATCTGGTTTAAATAATATTATTTTAAAAATGATTAAAATAATATTATTTTAAAACATATCAAATTTCGAATCAAACTTAAATTACTTTATTGGAAAGTCGGGTCGAGGCGGCCCATGCATTGCCATCGCACTGCCTCCGCTTTTGCCATGCCAGTGGCTTGTAATTGACAACGAAGCACACAACAACCATCTGGTGTTCTTTTCCGATCTCTAAAACAAAGGAAAAAAGGATAAGTAGTAAGCCCATACTTCAGTTTACGGATTCAGGGCCTTGTAAGAATTGGACTTTACGACTTCTGGGAGAGACTAATATTCAAATATAATTCAGTTTAATCAATGATTTCAGTCAGCTTTCAATGTCCGAGTATTGGACTTCGGCTCAGGAAGACTATAGTAAATGTTTTTCAAATCATACCTAAATTTAAATTGATAAGATAACAAATATAATAATTAAAAAGTTTTGTTAAAGATGGAATAAAATTAAAGAATCTGAAAGTGATTAAAGAAGATTATCCTTAATTTAAAGTTTAATTAAAAAAGACTCTTAAATAAAAATTAATTGGTTTATTTTGATTTATAAAAATTGATCAATTTACAAATATTTACCGATTAATTAATAAACTGATCAGTTTATAATAACAAAAATTATTAAACCAAAAAGTTGAAAACTAAGTAAAAAATTAGCTGATTTAAGATTTTTACTACTAAACTGACCGATCCGATTCGATTTTTAAAATATTGACTATAGGCACTTGATGAACATATGATTATGATTAGATGATTGATAGTATCGGTGATAATTTGGCCTGACTCAAAAAATTAATGATTTGAACTGAATTAATCGAATTTCTTGAGTTTGAAATATTAAATATAATCTAATTAAAAAATCTTCACTTAAAGAAAAATAATGTTGTTTTAATAAAATTTAAGTTGATTAACTTGATTTCACATGTCTAGTCAAGAGTAATGATAATTAGAAAGAAAACAAGTTTCATCGCTTTTCTCCTCATTCTAAATAATAGCATTAGAAAAGGATTCATTGAACCCATAATCTTAAATCTGAGCCGCAATCATTCCTTTGTTCAGTGGTTCTCTATATGTACATGCATCATCTAATTTCAACTCAGACAACTTATAAATGAACTATTGCTTTAATTTAGAATGCGCTAAGAAATTTGAAGTATGATACATGATTTTCTTTTTTATACATAATAAGAAAATTCATAATTATTATTCTTTAGATATACATTAAATAAACTTTCGGGTGTTCGTAATCTCCCGGAAAAGTTATAAGTTACAAGTAAATTATTTATGAGACATTAAAATTGAGCAATAAATTCAAGCTAAATTCTTAAGATCCTAAAAGTTTAAATACTTAAAATTCTTAAATAGCCTATACTAACTAAATTCTTAGGACCCTATAAGTTTAAATATCTAAAATCCTTAAAGAACCTATATTACTCAATTTAGTAGACATGACAATGAGTTGAGTTAGGTTGAGCATATGGTCGATCGGTCCAATTCAATGTCTTAAATGCACAACCTAAACTTGTTCGGATTATTGAAAACGACATTATTTAAAAAAATCAAAATAACATCGCTTTTGAGTACCCTCTTCTTAAATTTAAGACTAAGAAAATTTTATTAGATCAAATTTGACTTATTAATTACAGGCCCACCTTGAGATAGAGATTTGAATTTGCTATCATCCCTAAATTTTAGAAGTTAGTGTTTGAAAATTCTTTAAAAGTCTATTCTAACTACTTGTATCACCTCCAAAAGATCTTTAGGTAATTTCTTGAATATAAGAATGACAAATTGTTTGGGACCAAATTCAAGTTAATTGAGACTAAGTCAACTCAAACAAAAGATTTGGATTCGGGTCGAGTACTTGACCTTCTATTTTAGATAAAAGGGTTTGGGTCCTAACCTGATAAATTTTTTAAAAAGACCCAAGTCATGGCTAATCTATTGCTAATCAATAATCATACTTCAATCATAACATTTACGAGTTATCATTAAAAAAAAAACTTGAAACATGTCGTAATTAATTAATGAATTAATCCTGGATTAAGGTTGGCAGCTTAGTTTTGCTTCCAACTCATGAAAGTCCTCGAGAGAATCTCGATTATTCTTCCGCCAGATTTGGCTGCTCGACTTAAGGTAACGACTGAATTATCTTTGAACCAAAACACAAATGGCATGTCCCCTCCATTAAATTACGGTACAGCAATACCAAATTCAAATTGATTTAGACAGGCTTCGATTTGATTTTGATATCTTTGAGTACGGCCAAAGATTATGTTTTGCGTGTCAAGTGTCAACTTCACAAACACTGCACATTTTAAAAATTGGTTAAAAAATTTAATTGATAAAATAAAAATTTTAAGATTAAAAAAATTAACTAATATTAGATTGAAATTAATATATAATAAAAATTGAATATAAGTAAACAATTTAAAATAAAATTAAAGAAAGATATTATCTTTATTTATAAAATTTTAAATTTTAGTTAAAAGTTCTTATCTTATAAAAATTAATTAACTGATTAACAAATTTGTTGATTTTTTTAATTAAACTTATTGAATTTTTTAATCACTACAGGAACAAAACTCGTTAAGCTATCCTAGGTTTTGACTAGCGTACAGTGCATGGTTTTATTGTCTACAAAAACTCGTGTCTTGGACCACGATCTTAGCTGTTCACCATTTATGAATTAGGCCGAAGTTGTTTTCACAAGTTGCTATATTTTATAAATCTGGATGCTTTGGGTTTAAGTTGTTTTCCAGTTTTAAATGTCACTGTATCACACAAAAATGTTCTTCACAGCTAATAAATACAGTCATATTTTATTTGGATAATCGAACGGTCAAATTTATAATATATATTGATGCTAATATATGTTAATAAATTAAGCCTAATTCGAGCTCGATCACAATTTTCTAATTTAAATTGATATTTGACAGCAGTACTTAACTTAACTTATTTACATCTAAGATTATAACTAGCAATGGAGCTAACTCGAAACTTTTAAATAAGATTGAAAGCAAGAACTAATCAAGTTTTGAACTCTTAAAACAAAATTTAGTTTAAATTAAAATGTATTAACTCTATTTAAGATATATGTTCAAATAGATTGAGTTGTAAATATATTTTTTTAATGATTTAGAATTTAGACAAGAAATTAAGCCAATAAGACAAGAAGTTTAAGGTTTAAAAGGTTCAATCGGTATTATACAGTCATAATATTGACTAAAGATTAAATAAAATTTAAGAATTTGAAATATAATTGAAAGAAATTGTCTTTATCTATCGTAGAATTTAAAGTTTAATTGAAAAAAGAGATTATTAAATGAAAATTAATTGATTTGTTTTATTTTATAAGAAGTTATTAATTTTCAAAAATTAACTGATTAATTAATAAATTGATCGATTTTTAACTAACAAGAAGTATTAAAATAAATTGAACTAGAAAATTAAAAATCAAACCAAAAAATTGGAAGATTCAAATTGGATTTTTTAGTCATCGATTTTTTTAAGTTACCTTAGAGAAAAGAAGATTACCCAAATCTTTAAAAGCTTATTAGAGTTTAACTCTTAATAAATATGAAATATTATCATAATTAGCAATCTAAACTAAATGAAATTTTATAATCACCTTAATGAAATGTTGTGTCTACGAAATATTTTGTAAACTACTTATTTCAAATAAACTATTTGATGAGTCATAATTTAAATTCTATTCAACTAAGATGTACCAATATAACTTGTTAAATGCAACTAATATTTAAATCTTTAAAAAAGGCCATAAAAATATAAATGATAAAAAATTATTATTATAAAATTTAAATTTTATCTAATAATAATGATTAAATAATGGTGGTCCAAACTCTAAAACCTTCAAGGGCATATTCCTTTTTTCATTTCTTTGTGCATGTTACTACATAATTTGTCATTTTGGCACTTGTTCTCTTATTAAAAAATTATGCCTTAATTTACTACTACATAATTGTCATTATATTCAAAAGAACACAGAACAGGGTCACTAGTTGAACCTTTTAGAAGATGTCATGTCGATGTCCAATAGGTTATTATTATTTAAGATCTTCTGTGTCTTGTAGCCTAGTTAAAAAACGCAGAAAAACATTGGACGTACTTTGATGTTCTTGTACGGTTTTGCTGACTTTTGGTTTCTGTAAAAATCGAATTAAAACACGCAACTTCTAAGATAGAGACGAATGCTTGCAAGTGGATGTGTAATAATAAATTTGGCATTTCAGTCGACAAATAAGAAAATTTCATGTCTGAGTCTGAATGAAAGCTGTGTGTGAGCTTTTAGTTTTAGGAGAAGTGGCTTCGAAGTTTGATATTCTGTTCTTTTCGCTCAAATTAAATTAGAAAAAATATTTTTTAAAAAAAATTGTGTATATAAATGACCCTTCTCTAATTCTCACAAAGAAAGAAAGTCTTGTGCAATAGAGTATGTTGTGTTTTTTATTAAAAATATCCTTATTCATTATAATTAAAATTTTGAAATTTGTAAAGCTTATTATTGTTTTTTTAATCACAATGTTACTTATAAATTGTAATTTAAAACTTTGTTAAGAAATATAAGTCAAGATTATAAAATATGTCAAAATCTTATTTGATACTTTTTGATTTATATCAAGAATAAACTAATAAAAGTTTGAGATAATGAATCAAAAAGTGTCAAAAATCTTAAATTTTTATTTAGAAATCATATAACTCAATTTGATTATGTTAATATTTTATTAATATGATTAATAAAATACGTAAAAACTAATAAGAATAGTTAAATAAATTTTTATCTTCCACAATATAGTCTTTTAATTTTTTTATGACTAATAACGTTAGTGACTACATATTTGAAATGTGATCAGGATCAAAATATTACTTTATTTGAGAGAGTGATAATTTTTTCAATTAAATTATCTATTTTTAAAATTTTGAATATTTGATCAAAAATTTAAAAAATTAAAGGAAAAAAATAAAAGAAAAATTAAAAGGGTTTAACTCTTTGTAATTCATTATACTATAAACTTTAACATCTAGGCTTTTGCTGAAGTAAGATGAAGATTAAACTGACTACAACAACAAGAAAAAAGTAGCTGCCAAAATCATTTGTTCTCTTGAGGCTCCTGGTCCGTTGCTTGATTTAACAGGGGAGGGAGATTATAAAGAAGATTTGCAATGGGATCGTTGTCAGGTGAAAGCATTTTAGGTTTAACCAGAGTGAAAACCAGCAGAGTGAGGGAGACCAGAACTGAGAGTGCCAAAAGCAGAAGCATTAAAACCTTTGCAATGCTGCCTTTCACTTCGTGTGCATATTCTGTTGAAGCTAAAGCCAAGACCGTCAAAGGGAACGAGTAAGCCCACCAAACCACGTTGAATCTTCTCATCGATCTCTTGAATAGTATGGGTCGGCAAATCTGATTAATATGGGTTGATAAAAAGTGAGTTCAGATTGGAGAATGAAAATCTGGTAGAAGTTGATTGTTAAAGCAAAGATTAATGAGAGAATGTGATGTGTAGCCCTAAGATTATGCATGAAATGGTCCTGGGTAGGTTCGGATTCTATCCAATCCGAACTCGACCCAAAATTTTTTACAAAAGTTAGAATCTAAGTAGAGATCGATCAAGGTTAAATTATCAAATCGAACCAAAAAAATTTAATATCTACTTTTTTAGCTTTGTAATCTTTTTCACCATATTGAAATAGCTAAAATATTTAGAATTAGTATCTGCTCGAATTTTTTCTAATTTGGATATGGCTCAAAAAAAGGTTCAGATTGTTGACTCCAACAAAAAGCTCAAAATCTACTTTTTTGATTGAAGAGTTTGAATTAAAGTTAAAGTTAATCAAATAAGATTTTTTCTGACTTCAGGCTGGATTGGATCCAAACTAAAATACAAACTCATAAATTAGATTGTATAAACTTTAATTACTGCATATACATCTTATACAGGAGAATTAAAATTCTGAGTCTTAGATTCATCATTGTGAGAATACTTTAACCGTTTCACTTCCAATCCGAAAAAGAACTAGTTTTGTCAACGATTCAATATGAACTAAGTAAAAAGTGGAGGGCTGATCTTTTAAACTTGATGTATCTTCCACTTTTGACTATGATATGCATTTACGACACACTTCGAGCTTGTCTTAGCCGAAATTTGACTTACCAGACACATGAAGAGGAACAGTGACACAAAGAAAAGCATCTTTGACGCAGTATCAAAGCCTCCAGCTATGGCTTCCCAAGCCAAGCTTGCGACGCTTGGAGCTGCAATAAACAGAAAGAACACAGGCCTCAGGATAGCCGGAAGCCGATCACTACACGGCGAACGTTGATATAGAGTCACTAAAAGAACCAAATAGTGAATCATTCCAAGCGAGAACAAGCAAACAGCACTTTCTTTCCACCCCATGTTAGCCGCCGCTTGTGCGCCGACCAAGTTTCCGATCACCGACAACTGGGTCGTGGGGTTAGCGACCATTGAAAGAAACCTCCTCCCATGTGTGAACCACTGTCCATATATTTTCACATCAAGCGCCAACACAGGAACTGCAAAAACCCACCAGAGTACTATGTAGGACACGGTCTTTGGAGTAACAAAAGGTGCAGATTGAAGCAGGAGGAGCCATGAAATCCATGGGGCGAACAGATAGTTGACCCCTACATGATGCAAGAACTCTGCTTTCACCATCTCGAACAAAAACAAGCATTTGCAGGCGTAAAGAAGAGAAAGTAAAATGAGAATAAGGAGAGCGAGAGACCAGAGGACGATGAATCCGACAGGTTGGATCATATGCATCAGATGGTCGATAAATTTCGCGTCATCTGACACTCCTGTTAGATTCTTCCACAGCAAGGCTTGACTACCCAGAGACAGGCTAATCCTGAAATAACCTGCATGAAACCTAGTTAAAATACACATCAAGTGTGGCTTTATCTTCTCCAGATCGATAAACCAGAGACTGATCTGCTGGTTCTCGGCCATTGAGTCAGGGATTGGGGTTGACATTGGAAGTAGCAGAAGAAGAAGATGTAGGTTATTGAAGATCATACATGTGAGTAGTGAGAGACGCAATAGTTATTTATAACAAACGTATCAATAAGCCATGGAAAAGGACAAGATTTGTTGCACGTATGTAGGGCTTACGTTTACTTGACACTTTCAATTGTTTTTGGTTCTGGTTCCTTGGTGTCTGGCCTCTGTCTAACCGGTTCAGTTCCTGTCTGTTTAATTTGGTGTTTAGACTCTTAAGGTCTACGTTCAAATATATATAAAACAAATCCGAATTTTATCTGCATTAATCGTGATTTGACATATTAATTTTAGATAGTTTAACCAAAATTTAAATAATTTGTTATAATTTTTTGAATAAAAAAAATTATTAAATTTGAAGAGACGGTTGGTTCCCATGGGAGAATGACAATACGAATGAGAATGAATATAGTAAGGAATAAGAATGGATATAATCATTATAATTATGATAGTTGGTTAAAAGTAATGAACGATTACTATCACCATTGATAACTGCGGGTTTCTTAAAAATATTGAGAAATAAAAATTTGTTATATTTTAATTAATTAAAAATTAATGAATTACAATATTTTAATTAATTATTATATAATTAATTAATTATTAATAATATTTTAATTAATTATATTAAGAT
>JAOQMM010000006.1:1452583-1464425 GCA_027563515.1 Erythroxylum platyclados
GGAAGGGTTGAAACAATCAACATGCATCCATACCGATATTCAAGCGCACAGAAAGATGTGATAGAATAGACGGTGAAGGATCTTATGAAACATCAGCATAGTTACGGACCCTACGCATCACCAGTTGTCTTGGTGAAGAAGAAGGATGATATGTGGCACATGTGTGTGGACTACTCGGGAACTTAATAAATAATAAATACAGGTTAAAGACAAATTTTTGATACCATTGATCGAAAAACTATTAGATGAGCTATATGGGGCTAGTTGGTTTACCAAGTTGGACCTGCGTTTAGGGCAAGATAAGAATTCAAGATTAATTTATCATGATTTATATTCTTAGTCAAATTTAAGAGAAAGCAAAACTTAGGAAAGTTAATAAAGATAGATGTAACATGATTTAATCATATTATTTAGCTAATTGAAATAACATAATTAATCCACTCAATACCTTTTGTACATCATCTGAAAGTGCAAAATTTTTACAAGTAATTCCATTATTCAAATTAAGAACACATTATGCCATTCCCATTAATGCTTTAGGTAAGATGACCACTGGGACTATAATATGAAACGATGAATTACCACCACCTAAAGTATAATGGCAAATAAGTAAGTTTTGTAATGATAAATTACAAAAGGGACAATCTTTAATTAAAATTTAACTGTTTTCCAATAAGAAAAAAGTTGAAATATTAACTGAATAAACACTATATGGAATTTTGTTCTTTAACTAATATTTATGATTTATTAGTAAAGAGAGATCAAAATAACATTAAAAAAGTTCACAATATTGATTTACTATTAGAATTGATAATATGATTATTGCTTATTACTTCCTTTATAATCAATATTAAGAAAAAATGTGTTTAAGCAATTTGTTGAGTAGTGCAAAATGAAAACAAGAAATTTTATTCCCTAAAAATGAAATTGTCCTAATTCATTGGCCTTAAAACATTTTTAGGCTAAATAAATGTAGACAAGTGATAAATATATAAAGTTAATAGTTAAAGTATTATCATTTAATAAGAATATGGGAGATTTAGTAAAAGATAAATATAACATAATTTTTTAAAAAAGCTAAAGGAAATTGTATTAAACTATAAAAAGAATACATGAGTAATTAAAAGAGTTCTCCAAATAAAATACTACTTTAAGCAACTAAAATCATATCATTGGAGATTAGGATCAAAAATAGTGAAAACAATTTGTCTTATCCAACTAAGGGTTTTTATTGCTAATACTTGGTTAGTTTGATAGTTTTATAGAAAATATAATTGTTTCTTTCTTTCTATTGGGAATAAATGACATAGCTTAGCATATGTTTGAAGACGTTAGAATATCCTAGATGAGTGAAATGCTTTTGTTCTACCTATTAAAAAAAATTAGACTAGCTAATAACATTGCTTCGAGCCATACAAATGGAGAGCATCTGATACTAGAAAGACCTTGAGTAATTACAAGTGGAAAATAAGTGATTGATGAACTCTGGTTCATCATTATAAACACAGCAAAGATTGCCTTGAGTTATTACTCCTTCCAACCTATCAAGTGTTCTAAGTTTGTTCTTAATTGCAAGCCATAATATAAAGGAGGATTAGGAGAATTGTAGTTGAACCATATCAACTTCCACTAAGATGACTTTTCACTAGGCATCCTATTCAGACAAGATTTGTTAGTGAAAATTTTGGAACTATAACTGATCTAAATTACTTTGTAATTATCTTTTACATTAGGTCTATAGATGGGAGCATGTTTTATTATGTAGTTAAAACCTTAAACTTGTAGCTCCACTGTCCATCAACAATATTAGAATTTACTTTGGCTTTAAGGGGAATTAAAAGCTTGAGATTGCTTTACCTTTGAGTGGTGTATAAGGGTCTTACTCATTTCAGTTATCAAACCAAAAATGAGCATTATTTCTATTTTCAATAACAATTTTGAAAAGTTGATGCATTATACCTCTCAGTTCTAAAAGTTGGTTTAGATTCCAAGAACTACTATTGTTAGACTTCTTTTTTTTAGAAAAATAAATTTTCCCATTGAAAATATAGAAAAAATTTGGTACATTTTTGGTAGCATCTAGTTTATGGATATAACAACCATTATACTAAGGAAAACTAACTTAGTAACCATATAAATGATTAACTAAGTGTATAAGCTACTAACTTAACAAGTGGAAGACATGGATGTTTTCCAAAAATCTTATTAGTACCTCATGGCATCTTCTCCCAAACGAAACTAGTAGGAGTTCCAATGGGGACAAATAGTTGTATATGATAGAATGCTCCTAAACTTTAACTAAATTAGCTTCGCTTGCCATCTAACAAGGTAAGCTTAAGCTTATTTTAGTATCACCTTGAAAGCATCCCTTGCATGGGTGATAAAATTATATCGTTGTCTTCATTATGAATACTTCATTACAACTAACTAAACTAATAGTTACAATGGATTTTAATGTGAATAACATTGTTAGCCTAGTCTTTATGCTTGCTTAATATTCCAGCTCATTTGATCAAAATCCTTACATAGTAATAATCGTTCTCTTATGCTAGCAAGAGTGAGATTCAAGGTTATAGCATTATGTTGTTTAAAATGCCTAGCATTATGTTCTTTCTAAATTAAATGTAGAAAATTAGCAATTCCTATGAGATAGGCTATTAGAACACCACTAGAGAGCTCGCAATAGTTGACTATTAGCCATTGTCAAATTTCAAAGAAGGATACCAAATTTTAGTCCCAATTAAGGAGGTCTTTTACACAAATCCATATTGATATCAAGTAATTAGACTAAAAAAATAAATGTGATATGGTTTCAGCTACCTCACTATACAAGATGCATATGTCTTACAATTGTAGGAATTGTAATCTGACCTTTTTTTTTTAGCCTATTCTTAACTTCCAACTATAAGAGAAATGAATCCCTACGTAATAGGTTTCTATTCCAAATGAGTTCCAATTCATCTTTTTTCCTCTAGGTATTATCATATCCTTACAACTCTTGTTTGTGAATTTAGCCTCTGAATGGCTAATCCAAGTGTAGCAATCCTGAACTCAACATTAAGAGAGTAGTTATGGATCAAATAGCCTAATTCTCTGGGATAATTGCACCGTTAACCATCTTTAAACCATAAACACACCTTAGATTGAGTTGGAATTTAAGCTACATGTTGAGCAACTTATGTAATGTTAATTAAAGGCCCATTTCCTATCTAATTGTGATACAATAAGAAATAAGAGGAACCTTACCAATTTTGCAATCCATATTTGGCTCAATTATGCTCCTTAGTTCGAGTAATTGATTAATAAACCAATAATAAGAGTCTTTGTTAATAAGGGACCAAATACTATCACCTTTCAATATATAACTATGTATCCATCTCATCTATAATGAATCCTTATCAATAAGAGTCCTCTAAAGCCTTTTATCCATCAACACCTTATTAGTAATGCTTGTAGGAGTGATCCCTAAGCCTCCTTCATCAATAGGTTTGTATGCCTCTGACCACTTGATTTTAGCATTAACTTTATTCACATTAATTTTTCCCACAAGAACTTCCTCATTAATCCTTCAATAGTCTTAATGAGTCCTTTTAAAAGGAATATAAGAGCACTCCAATAAATGTGCATAGAATTCCAAAATGGATTGATGAGTTGAAGTTTACTTCCAAAAAAAATCTCCTTGTTAGCCTAACTCCTTATTCTTTTTTGTATTTTTTCCACTAAAAGAAAACATTTTTTGAATTGCAACCTTCTTGTCACCAGTGGTAATACAATAAAGGATGTCACTTAATAGACATTCTTATCAATGCTCTAAGCCTCTCAGAATATTGCATTACACTAGTAGCAACAATAATATGGTTTTTATTGTAGTTTTTCGTCTAGGCCGGAAATCTCCTTGAACTTCCTCATGGAATTTATCAGTATTTGAATGGATTTTATATCACCCCTAAAGAAGAGTAACAAGTCATTTGAAAAACATAAACTAGTTAGTTTAATCCTCTTAGACTTGCTATGATACTTGAAGTTGCCACATCTCCCGATTTTGTAATTCAAGAGCAAGATTAAAGCTTCCATAGAGAGTATGAATAGATAAGGAAAAAGGGGAACTCCTTGTCTAATATCCCTAGGAACTTTAAAAGGATTAGTAGGCACTTCATTAGTCAACGCACTATAAGATGTAAAGGAGATGCAAGTTGCTATCAATTTCCTAAAAGAATGAGAAAACCAAATACCCCAAGCAAGTTGAGGATGAATTCCTAGCTAACGTTATAAAAAGCTTTGTTGAAATCCACTTTGATGGTATAATTCTGAGAGGAATTTTTCCTGGAATAACCTTTTAAGAGCTCTTAAGTGATAAGGATGTTGTCTCTAATTTTCCTTCCTTTAAGGAAAGCACCTTGATTTTCACTTATAATTGACCAAAAAGCCACTCTCAATTTATTTCTTAAAATCTTTACTATGATTTATAGAGGAAGTTACTGCAAGCAATAGGTCTATAATCACCAAAAGAAGAGGGATTAGAGATCTTAAGAGCAAGTTATAGAAAGGTTTTATTGACCTCTTTTAAGAGGACTCCTCTAGTAAAGAACTCTTTTAGTGCTTGTTTACTATTAGACTAAGCTATTACAAAGCTTTATGGAAGAAAAATCCATATAGCCCATTAACCCTAGGGCCTTTTCCCTATTTATTTGGAATACCACCAGATCTATTTCTTGATCATCAACTTGTTTAATATGCATAAAGCTATCATCTTGGCCAATATGAGGATCAATGAATCCCATTCAAAGTTCAACCAAGGAGGATCTAGAAGAGTTAGAGCCAATAGAATTTTTTAAAAATTCCATAGCCTCATCTAAGAGATCATTTTGACTACAGATAAAAGCACTATTTTAAGAGACAATAGAGCCAATATTATTAATATTCTTTCTTACCATAATTGAATTAAAGAAGAATCTATTAAATTTATCATCATCCTTTAAGCATATGTTCCTTGACCTTGGCTTGAGAAGGGAAGTATGTTCCTTTAATTTAGTTAAATAACACCTCAAAGCAAACTTCTCTTCTTTAAGTAACTTCAGACTTCCTGGATTATCCAAGAGGCTTTTTTAAATCCTTAAAAGTCTTTCCTTTACTTCATCTACAGCTAAAATAGATTTGGATACCAATTTTTCGTTTAAAGACTTTAGCTCTTTCTTGATAGCCTTTAGATTTTGGATACATATGAATTGCTTAAGCCATTTTACATCAATTGCCAAACCTCTATCAACAACCTTTTGAAATCTATCATTAGAAGTAAGGTGATTCTTAAATCTAAAAGGAAATCTTTTCCATACCTTCTGGAATAGATTTCCAATCCAAATATGGGAATGATATGAGAATAGTGGATCCATATATCTTTCGTCTTTTTGAAACATAGAGAGCCATACAAGATTCATCAAGACCCTATCCTTTTTTTTTTTCAAAACGAGAATCTTCCCTCCTATTTATTGCTCCAAATGAATTTATCTCCCTTATATCTTAGATCTTCACGACTCAAGTTTTCACACACTTCATGAAATCAGAGGCACAATCCCTTAGGCTAAAATTTCCTTCTGCTTTAGATCTATAGAGAGTTGTATTGAAATCACCACATACTAGCCATAAGGAAGAGTTATCGACTTGATTTTGATTCAAACCCTCCCATAAAATCCTTCTCTGAAAATTGAAATTAGACCTATACAAAATAGAGACATGGTACTTACTCATCTCATTCAAGAATTGAATCAAAACATGCATTTCTTGGTCAAAAGACTATAATTCTTCCACATTCACATAATTAGAGTAATAAGTCAAAACTTTTATCCCAAAATATGAAGTTGATTTGAAATAACTTTCCAATTTGCACCCAAAATCCTTAGCTCATTCAGATTTTCAAATCTAATATTTATTTCTAATAGACTCAAAATCCATAAATGTTCAAAAGTGACATAATCCCTTAAAGTTTGAAGCTTTTAAAGGTAATTCAATCCACAAACATTCCACATTATAACAGTCATATAAGAATGGATTTTCCTTTGGAGCTCCTACTCATATTTCTTCTCCTTGATTTCCTATTCTTAGATTTTTTAAATCCATCCTCACTAGCTTCGATAGAGGATTTATCCATTAGGTTCAATACTACTACATTTTGTGCGTAGTCCATTAGCTTTACATGTATGAAATAACCTTCTTTTCCTACCTACTTAACTATATTAACCCCATTTTCCTTTCTTTTATGCACAATATCTCCTACTTCTCTAGTTTACTCTTATAGATTATTTATAGATTCATTCAACGCACCCTTGTCATTAGGAGAGTTTCGAGCCTTATTCCGAGCTAGATTAATAACATTTGCATTCACAATTTCTTGAACTACCAATTGAGTCATTAACTGGTCCCTTTACACCTTATCATTTATCATTGTCTCCTTAACTTGCTCCACTTGCACATCACATGCATGTAATCCCATTAGTTTGAAATAATTCCACTTTTTAAAGGTTTTCCTCATAGATTTCTATTGCTTCTTTTGCATCTTGAAAGTAGCCTTCCAAATATATGTAACTAAGATAGTACCCTCATAGAGAGAGTTGTTTTGGCCTAGTCTCATGATATGATTGGAGTCGAGAAGCTCCTTTGTCATTCCCCACTAGCACACACTCTAGAAAATCCAATTCTCCTTTTCTTAACTGTGTGCTCATCCATGCATAATGGCTTGCCAATGTATCTAGATAACAAGCTCAAACCTTTTGTGATCCAATACTATATGGAACACTATGTAAATTCACGTGGCTACAATTTTTACAGAAATATTACAAGTTTTCCTATGTGCGAAAGAACCTATTCTATCACTTTAAATTAATCATTCTAAGAAAGAAATAAGAATATTAACATATTATCTTTAGTGAGGAGAACATCTTGCACCCTTTTATTCTTCCAAATGTTCTGTGCCCAGTTTGAGACTGTAGGAAATGGAGGGAGAGAACCCATAAAGAATCTAACTAGGGAAGACTATCAAGCAATAGCTCCAAATTTGAATATTTCCATCTCAAGAGTAATGATAGTTCTACCCTCTATCTCCTCTGGAGGAAAATAGTGCAAAGAAAGGTCTGTTGCATCTCTAAGGACCTGTTTCTAACTCTTTCAAATAGAGGAAGGAAAATTTTCATTTTTATAATAGGTATAGGGGTTGTGATGAAGTGAGGTGGAGGGTAAAGGGAGAATCCACTAGAGGAGGAGTCATGGGTCTGAACACTTTTTCTAGCTGACATACCTTAATAGGTTAAGTCCAGCTCTTGGAGAAAAAGTTCAAATGGTAGTTACCCTAAATGGTAAAAAGGGGCTTAGGTAAGAAAAGAGAGTTTTCTACAAACCAAACTATCCCTCCAATTATGAGAGAAGAGTTCTTGTAACAAGGACATAAAGCTAGGAAATTGTCTTAAAGGGAGCCTCAATAAGAAGAAAAAGGAGGAATAGAAATGAAGATAAGAGGAGCGGTGATATTTGGAAAGAAAGAACAGTGAGAGAAGTAGAGGTTAGGAGAGTAAAATGTTAGGAGAAGAGATGTAGCAATGTGAAGGGAGGAGTGGATGAGAGATAGGAGAGGACAACAAGTTGTAGTTATATAAGATTTTAGGAAGGGAAAACTAGTTATGAAGACAAAAAAACTAGGCAGATGCAATGATGTGAAGAGCATAAAAGAGCAAAGATAAAAAATAGAAACAGTATACCATGCACTCAATTTAGAGAGAACCTAAAGATTCTCTATCAATATGTCCATTATATTAGCCTTTATTTATTTTTTTTGAATTTGAAAGGAATGAATTCTATAGATGAAACTAAAACTAACTTACAGAAGATTCAAGGAATCAAGCTAGGAGTCCTATGTACAAAGAGCTAAAAAACAAGATACAGTACATCCATCAACAAAAGATTAAGGAATCCACATTATAATAACCATCTATTCTTCATCTCCATAGAAAGATTTAAGCAAGCATTGTAAGCCAGGAGGCAAGCTCTTGAGTAATTCACAATTCGCTCAACAAGCTAGTATTTTTCTTATTTTGAATCTGTGAATCGTCGACAATTCCTCTCTCTCCAAATATTGTAAATGGAAATGGTGTAGGTGGCTTTAAAGAGAATAGAATTAGTGTTTCCCTGTTTGGATTTCCTAATAATCCAATTTAGAACGAGCTCCCAGTTGTATCCACTATCACTTTCTGGTAACATGTCCAACATACGACTTTATATAGCCTTAGAGAAGTTGCACTAAAAAAAAAGATGCTCCCAATCTTTGGACAATCGATTACATAAGAGGAAAATATTATCCTCACTTCCATTCCATTGTCCCTTTGTTCATAGCCTGTTCTTGATCGTGATCCATGTTATAAAAGCTGTCTTCGGACATTCTGTGTCTCTCCATACTAGTTCAAACCAGGGGACTATCATTAAAGAGTTTATGGATAGCCTATAACAAGATCTATTAGTAAATTCTTCATTCGAATTCAACTGCTAGGTAATCTTGTCTTCTTTATGGACTGCGTTAATTGGAGGTAAATAAGGAGCAAGGGATTGAAATCCCCTGAAGTTACCCTGCCAAGAACCATGTGAGGAAACCTTGAGATGAATGGGCATTCTATTTTGAAGATGTTGGAATTTAGTTGATGTGATTAGCGGGCTAATATTTAGCTAATTGTCAAACCATATCCATGTCCTCTCCCATTACCAATGTGGTGCTTGATATAAGGGTATATCTGGGAACGAATATTCATCGATTGCTTAAGCATCTAAGATCCCTCTCTTGAAAAATCAGTCTGCCATATGCTGGTATGTTTCAGGTAGATCTCATTTATCCATTTGATCCACATAGCCTTTTGATCCTTCATCAGCCTCCAAAGTCTCTTGAACATTAAAACTTTTTGCATATTAGAAATAGGGATTATACCTAACCCCCCATACTTTTTCGGAATGATGAATTGGCTCCACTTAATCTTAGCTTTCCTAGCATCATCTAGTTGACCAGACTATAAGAACATTTTCAATATCCTATCCATTTCCTTGATGGCTTTTTTAGGAAGAGCATCATGTGCAGTCCAGTGGATGTGCATACTGTTAAGTACAGAAATTACCAATGTGATCCTAGCTGCATAAGATAGGAAACAATTTTTCCATGTCAACACCTTAGTTTTCATCCTTTGAATGATTGACAAGAAATCAACATATTTAGGCTTGGAGCAGGTAATAGGAGTCCCCAAGTAGCTGAAAGGAAAGAAACAGCTTTGCAATCCAGTTATGTTATGTAAAAGAGCTGGGTTTCTCACGTCCGCCAAGATGTAAAGTTTACTCTTATCAGTGTTGATTTTTAGTCCAGACCAGCTAGCAAACAAGTCCAAAACATGCACAAGCATATTAATCGAATGTTAATCAACACCACATAATAGAATTAAATCATCCACATACATTAGATGAGTAAGATTCATCTCTTGACATTGAAAGTGGAACTTGAAGTTATCATTATAGAGGATAATTTTACTTAGAAGCCTTAAAAAAACCCTCCATTGTAAGGGTGAACAGATAAAGGGATAGAGGGTCCCTTGTCTGATACCCTTAGCTGTTCTAAACCTCCTAGTCGGGATTCCATTAACAAGCACGCTATAGGATGGAGTTTGTATACATGCGAGTATCCATTGAATAAATTATATGGGCAAATTTAGAGCTTGAAGACATATGTGTATATAACTCCAACTGAGGGTATCAAAAGCTTTGAAGAAGTCTATCTTGAGCAAGCAACTACTTATTTGTTTCCCCGATGTATAGTCCTTCAATAATTCTTGTATCAAAAGCACATTATCGCCAAGGTATCTACTTGAGAGGAATGCACTTTGAGTAACATTCACAATACCAGAAAGAGCAAGTTTGAGACGGTCAATAATAATTTTGGAGATCACTTTATAAACTGTATTGCAACGTGAGATGGGTCTAAAGTTATTCATTGTACAGGGGTTCTGTTTCTTCAGAACCAGACATATACAGGTATGATTTATTTCCTGAAGCACTCGAGAAGAATTAAAAAATTCCAAGACAACTTCTGTGAAGATCTATCCTGTGCTATCCCAAGTTTGTTGGAAAAACATAGCTGTAAACCCATCAGCTCCAAGGGACTGGATTTAGAAGGATGCAAACGGAATAAAGTTTTTTTAACATCTTTAGTAGTGACAGGAGAGACCAAGGAGTTTCTAATATCTTGAGCTATGTGGTAGTTAAATAACGAAATTACATTGGAGCTTGGAGCCAAGGAGGAGTCAGTACCTATTAGATCCTGGAAATGAGTTTATGCAAGATTCAAGAGATCATTCTGCTCAAAAAAAACTCTCTCCCCCTGTAATCTTATAGAATGGAGATCTTATTCGTATTACGCCTACTAAGCAAGGAGGAATGAGCAAATTTTGCATTAGCATCACCCTCCTTCAACCAATGTAATCGAGCCTTTTGTTTCAAAACTGAATTGTGAATGTTAAGAGCTTCCTGATATTGCTTAAGACAATTGCTTTCAACCTGTTTAAAAGAAAAATCATATAGAGACAAGTAGCAAAGCTCTTGGGTCGTCCTGAGTTTATCTCTAAATGCATGAAGATTATAGTTTCTTGCAATCATAAACCTTTGCAATTCCTTCCCCACCAGACGCAGCTTAGTCATTAATTGGTAAGATTTGTAGTTAGCAACTTGAGTGCTCCAACATCGTCTTACGACTTCATGAAATCCCTCCAAAGTAGTTAAAGCACTGAAGAACCTGAATGGTGTTCTTCTACCTGATGTGCCAGAAATTCTTTGGATTCACATGAAAGAGTGGTCAGAAATTAAAGGTCCTCCAAAGTGCACAAAGGAATCTAGAAATTGAGTTAGCCACAAGGAATTAACCAATGATCTATCAAGTTTCCTCCTAATCAACCAGTGTCCCTGCTGAGTATTCGACCATGTGAGGTATCTGCCTGTGTATTTAAAATCTATCAAATCCATATTGAGAAGAAAAGTATAAAGTTCTTTCAATTTTCCCATATGCATAGTTCTTCCTCTCTCAACTTCTGAAAGTGAAAGTGAACAGTTGAAGTAACCTGCTGCCAGCCAAGGCAATTGAATTCTCTGTTAGATATTCTACAAATCTTGCCAAAGTTTCTCATGTTGAAATGAGAAGTTAGAGGCATATATGAGTGAAATATCAAAACAGATACTACTCATGCAAATCTGACATTGGAGATGTAACAGTTGATCAGTTATTTCCATGGCTTGTAATGTAATCAGATCCATATTATATAGACAAATAATCCTTCCGTTATAATGAGCATTTATATTTGAAATCATTCCCCATTTAGCACCCAAAAAACTTGATTAAAAAAAACAGAAGGATTCTTTATTTTTGTTTCCAGCAAACCTATTAGAATAGGTTACTTCTCCCTAATCAACTCCTTCACAACCGATTTTTTGTGAGGGTCATTGATCCCTCCAGTATTCTAGACAAGGCTTAGGATACCATCCCGTACCGGCCGGTACATACCGTACTGGACCAAAATCGGTACGAGATGGGGAGTCAGGTATACCGAGTTTGAATACCGATCAGTACCGGCCTATTTCGGATGGTACCAGTCGGTATCGGACGGTATTCAAAATACCGACCAATACCAAAAATTTTAAAAAATAAGGTGAATTTTTTGCAAAATTTTTCAAAAATTTTTAAACTCTCCCTCCCTTCCTCCCGCCTCTTTTTTTCAAAGTTTTTTAATTAGTTATTTTATTTACTTCAACTTTTATAATTATTGTGAATTTTTAATTT
>JAOQMM010000006.1:1491509-1507428 GCA_027563515.1 Erythroxylum platyclados
TAAAAGAATCATAAGAATCATGAGTTTAACTCAAAATTCAAACAAGAATGTCAAATTTAAACCTAATTTTTATTGACTTTTTTAAATTTTTAAATTTTTGAATTTTTTATTTTAATATAAGTTTGAATCGATTAAAATTAGGTTAAATCTTTCAAATTTAAACTTAATTTAAAATTTAGTTAATTTGAATTTTAGTCATTGATTTTAATGCAGGACCAATATATCAACTTTAGAAAGGCAAACTCAAATTGCAACTTAGGTTTATATTAACTTGATTAAGAACTAAAAGGTAATAAAAGGGTAAAAAACATAAATCTCTTATGTAATTTAAGAAATCTTTGAAATTTTTATGGTCTTTAAAATTCTCACAAATTTTTTTTTTTAATTTTTAGTTTTTCAAAAATTCTTTTCCCTTAAATTTCAGTTAAAAATATAACAAAACGTATACATTATGAATATCAAATATAAATTAAACAAATGTTATTAATATAATAATTCTACTTAACTCTTAAATCCTATTTGAATTAATTAAATTTAACTTAACTTAATAATTTTAGATAATTATTATAAATTATTAATAAGTCGAGTTTAATTAGTCAAAGTTGAGTTTTAAACTTAAGTTAACTCATTTTGTAAATAATATTTGATTAATTCATATTCGATATTTATACTACCGGTAATTTATCATTGTTGTAAATCAAAATCTAAGAGAAAATATTTTAAAAAAATTATGAATTCATAAATTTTAAAAATAATCTTTTTAAAATTTATTAAATTATAATAGAGTTACGTGTCCTTTATCTTCAAAAATTTAACCATAAGAAGACAATACCAAGAAAACAAAAGAGTATATATAACAAAAGATGTGTATATTAATGCATAGTCGAGTCAACCTGACGGAACAGAGCACAAGGCTCGAGGGTGAAAAACAAGGACACGATTTTTGAGACTTCCAAAGATCATTCCCTCACTGAAATGGAAACCCTTTTGAGCTCCATTTATCTAAAACCTCTATTACTTGCTTTTTATTAAACATATTAAAACATGGGAATTTAACTTTCTGCGGCCGAAAATAACAAAGTGAAAGAGTTAAAGGTTAATTTGCTTTAAGTTGGAAAAGGGTTAGTTTTTGCTTACACTCAAATTGAGAAACATGGGCTGCATTACTCCATCTTTGTTTTAATTATTGCATTAATTCTACCAATTCTTGATCATTTTGACTTAATTGATACTTATAAATTTAGTATTTTTACTATTAATTTATCATTTTTAAATTACTAAAATAAACGAATATTTAAGAACTAAAATTTATTGATTGAACCATTCCCTTAAACTAAATTCATACCAACTTTTAGTGGAAATTATTATGGTACATTTTAATATTCAATTTTATACGGCTTTTATACTAATTAGAGATAAAGTTGTGTACTACTAAATCTTTTTAGATCCCGCGCTTCGGAGAAATTTTTACTGGATTGTTGTTATTGTTATTATTATTGTTGTTGTTGTTGGAGTATTTTGAAAATTGATTTTATAAGTTAAGGTACTTATATAGTTATATTTCAATACTTTGGGTAACTAATTAATCAAATAATGTCAAACTTACCATTCTTGAGCTTTATTTGTGTAAATTTTGTTAAGCTTTTGTAAATTTTCTTTTCCAACTCAAATCTTTAGCGAACAAAAATATCATAACTAAATTTTGATTTACTAAATAAAGTCTCTTCTACAAAAATTTTAATATTGCTTCAGTTATATACTTATGATAAATTTCATAAATGTCCTTCAAAATGGTATAAACTAATATATAAAGAGTGTGTATTTACAAGCAATTCTTCAAAATTAGGATGGTTTATAAAGCGTATAAATCATAAATTCAATATTAAAAAATTATATTGAAAATTAAATCAGTAAAATAAGAAGTTTAAGATTTAAAAGTTCAAGTAGTACTAAATTGTCATAAAATCACTATTAATATATATATATATATATAATTTTTTTAAATATGATTGAAGCAAGATATTTTCTTATCATCGAAAAATTAAAATTTAATTGAAAAAAGATTGTTAAATAAAAATTATTTATTTATTATAATTTATGAAAATTGGTTAGTTTATAAAAATTGGCCAATTTTTAATAACAAAGATTACTAAAATATATTAAATAAAAAAGTTAAAAATTGAAAAAAATGATTGACTTAAAATTATATAATTAAATTGACAGAATTAATTTATTTTTTAATCATTGCATAAATCAACTCTTCTCATGATCTGACAAACTGCACATACTGGTTCTTCAATAAGGTACATTATATATATCTTTTTTTTCTTGAAAAGTTAATTAGACTGCTTGAAATTTTAATAGTAAAATTAATGATAATATAATTATTTATTTAAAATAAATTATTATCATTTTCCTCTTGATTTGTAATTTAATTCAAGTGAAAAGTTAATTTAAGGTTTTTTATTTTTAAATAATTCAAATATAATTTTATTTAAAATTTGAATATATCAAATCATTTTATAATTTTAAATAAAAATTGAGTTAAATATGTTTTGAACATAATAAATTTAAATTTAAGTTACAAGTTTTAAGTATGATTGAATTTTAAACTGAATTTCAAATTAAATATAAATTTTTAGAACCGACCCGACCCGATTAGATGCTAAGCCTACATATGACCACGAAGCATTCCTATCCTGGAAGCTACCACAAATCATGGCAGCGAAATGCATGGAACTCTGGACTTGGTGCCGGCGATAAATAAACAAATGGAAATTCTGTCTGGAGTCTGGACAAAGATGCTGTTCGATCCAGTCATATCTAAACGATTGTCAAAAATTCCCTCGGGCCCCTAAACCGGCCGTACTTATTTTTAATTTTTACAATAATAAAAATTTCTAATTAATTTTATAAATTTTAAATATCTTATTAATTATGTATTTATATAAATTACTTAATAGATCATCATCATAAACAAAACTACTAACAAAGGCTATCCAATTGAATTCACTCATTTGGATCCCGAAAAATTAAATAATAAATTAGATTTAATTGATATTTATAAAATTTAATATATTTTATTTTTAATTAATTATTTTTTCAGAAAATTTAACAATTTTTATTTTAATTCGACCCTCTTTAAGTTAATTTTTTTTAATAACTTGTTTCCCAATTGAGCCGCTCTAATTGATGTTATTAATTTAAGAGAAAATTATAAAAAATCATAAATTTTACTCAATTTTACAATACTAAATTAAACTTAAAAAATAACGTAATTATCACGCTAAATTAGGATGTAAGTCACGTAATTGTCACATATTATATTTGTATTATATATGAATTTTATAATTTAATAAATTAAAATATCAAAAACTTTAAAATAATTATACATTCTTTCATATATTTTATTTCATAATTATTTTAAGGAATTTGATTTTTTTTGATTTATTAAATAATAAAATATATATATGACACAAATACGAAAGTCACATGATATACATACTATTCTAACGTGGATCGCAAATCATCCACGTTAAAAATTTAACGTCGCATTATTTTTTCTAAAAATTAAAAGTGGAAGTATTTTAGTATCAATTTTTTAAATTCAGGCTATTATTATTAAATTAAGTAAAGTTTGAGTTTTTTGTACGATTAATTCTTAATTTAACATGCAACTTTTCATAGACTTTTCCATCTAGCAAAATTTTTTTTTTGGGTGGAACTTTTGATTCTGGCATTTCTAAGCATGTTACTCTCGAGGGAGTTTGCGTATTAAGTTAATCAAAATCCAATTATTAGCGGCTAATAATCTGCGGTTCACGTGATTGTCATTTTAAACAAAGCTTAATTAGCTCCTAAGCTACTTACCTACTGTCCCCTTAATTCAGAACATACATCCAAAATCAATGATTAATTAGTCCACGCTGCTGAGCTGTATAAATGACCTCATAGGGTTTAATTAAGATAACAATATAAGGTGGGATTTTCTTGACACTTAATTTGTCTCCTTACAAAATTCGACAATGAAATTTTATTCAATTTCGACACTTATTGTTCATGTTTTATGATATATAAGAAAAATATGAGTTCTCATGTGATTTTATTCATTTTTAACAAATATTTTTCGTTATTTTTAAATCATTATTAATATATTTTATAGTATTAGAAAATTTTAAAAAGAAAAATTTATCAATAATTGTTATGTTATTTACTATTTCACATGTGACAGAGTTTAATTAATTTTTTAAGAAGAATAATTCAATATAAATTTAATAAATTTTGATTTTTTTATCAATTTATATTTTTATATAATTTTAAATAATAAAATATTTTAAATAATAAAGAATTAGAAAATATATATATTTTTTAAAAACTATTGCAATGAGCCAAAAAAACCACATCTTGCTAGGGAATATATAATTTTAATAGTGCTCATATTAAATTTTCAAAAAACCTATTTTTCTTCACAATTTATACATTTTTATACCGCGATGTTGTTATTGTTATTGTTACTTCTTTATGTGAGAATCATCCAAACAATTACGATCTATTGGTATCGGATTATATATCATGTAACTTATTTTAGAACAGTAAACTCTAGTATCAAAAAATAGACAAGATCGCTTCAATATTTATAAATTTGAATTTGGTTTAAAATTTGATTAAATATATTGTTTTAATTTTAACTTTCTTAAATTTTAGATTGAGATAAAATCAGATAAAATCTATTAAATTTTAAAATTTTTACGTAAAATTTAAAATTAATTAAAAATTCAACCAACTTATTATTCATTAATTTAACTTTAGTCAAATCGAATGGTGTATACTAAACCTGGACCAAAATATCAATTTTAATAAACCCAAATCGCTAATTATAGAATCTCCAACAAATTATATATCATGCAATATGGTGCAGTAATTTTACCCACTAAAGAATTGATGATACTACACACATTAGTGTGTAGAAGCAGTAGTTTTTACATTCTACATTAACACTGCACTTACCAACGTTCTTACACATCTCAAAAGCCTCACAAGTATCTAATATTAATCCAATCAAATACTTTTTAAACACTAATGCTTATTTCCTAGTTCAATGGTTAAATTATTAAAGTGAATTTAAAGATTGAACAAGTTCAACATATGAAATATAACCTAGAAATTATAAGTACCACAAACCCTTAACATTTATAAACATTTAAATGTTAACGTTATTTTTATTAATACTTATATTTTAATCTTTAACATATTAAATTTTAATAATAAATATTATCTTTAAAATATTCATTATTAATTTCTATTCAAGTAATGGTTAATTTATAAAAATTAATATTACATATTTATTTAATTTGTTGAACTAAATTCATTAGATCCTTATAGTTTGACTGACGGTTAATGTATTATCTGATTTTTAAAAACTATTAATAGCATTTTTATAATTTTAGTTTTATAACATTTGTCTTTACCATCGTCAACTTCTGTTAAAAATTCTAACTGCAGAATCTCAAACGACATCGCACTATACATGATACTAAACGTGATATTATATGACGCCGTTTTGAAATTTTCAGTAAAAATTTGTAACGAAAATGGATGACATATAGACACGCAATATAAAATCAAAACTATAAGAAAATTATTGGTAATTTTTAAAATTACGGGTATATTAATAACATATCAAACAAAATTTACTTGTATTTTTTAATAAAAACTTAGGTATATTCAATTATTCATCCCCTTGCTCTTTATATACTAAGCTTATAGACATTTCAGGTTCTTCTAGACTCTACAACAACGATATTTTAGGACCGTTGATTCAAAGATCAAACTCCACGTGTCTCATCAAGATTTGTCATTCATCTAAAAATTGTAAGCGAGCTGTTAACAAGAGACTTTCTAATTTTGGCTATTTTGCTTGTACAAAATTAAGCACGCATCAATCTTCATTATAGGAAAGAAGGGTCGGAAAAAAATATAAAATGAAAAAATAAGCGGGTTTTCCGGTGCAAGGACGAATAATAAACAGAAGCTGATGCACTGCCACGTGGGCCATCATTACCACCCTTTGATTAACAAACGGACGGGTGTGATTCATGATATCTAAGATTAGATTCATTGAAACTGGAAGAGAGCTGTAGAGAAGTGCCTAGAGATAGATTTTCTTGTTCTTCCTTATTACAATTTTTGTTTTTTCTCAATCTCTTTTGTTTGTAAATATCTCTCTGTCTCTCACTCACTCACTCACAAAGTCACAACAACAAAGAAGCAGAAGTAAACAAGTAATTGATGAGAAAGAGATCTAGAGTAGGTTTGTCTTAAATGAGGAAGAGAGTAAGGTGTGCAGTTCCCATGGCGGCGTAGCAGAACTCTAATTCTGTGCCATTATTATTGCTTCCAACAACGAAAGAGAGAATTGAAGTAAAAGCTGATCATGGTCTATCCCTTTTTCTCTTTATAGTTTCTTAACCTAAACCCAGAAATTCGTTTGGAATTCTGTTGAGTTTCGTAACCTCAAAAGCTGCCAAGAACATCAGCAGCAAAATTCAGACTGATCTTGTTAATTCCTCATAAGGGCTAGCTTAAGTTTCTGATATGGAAGTGAGGTTGGTTTCAGAAACATGGCTGGTTGGTTCTATCTAGGTGGTGGGAGAGAAGGAGTAGCCTCAAGCAGACAAGAAGAGAACAGTGTGTTTTTGTACAGAAACGAAGAGATCAACAACAATAACAACAACAACAACAAGGGATTTCAGTTATGGCCAGAGTTTTATCACCAACACCAACATCAAAACAACAACACTTACTCCTCAACATTTGGAGTGGGTGGTCCTAGTCAAAGAAGAAGTAGCTTCTCTGATGATTCGTCAAGATCAGGTTTTACTGTGATGAGACAAGGAGGATCAGGAGGAGGTGGTGGTGGTATGAATTGTCAAGATTGTGGTAACCAAGCCAAGAAAGATTGTTCACATTTGAGGTGTAGAACTTGCTGTAAAAGCCGAGGGTTTCAATGCCAAACACACGTCAAGAGCACTTGGGTCCCTGCAGGTAAAAGGCGAGAGAGGCAACAACATCAACAACAACAAGAACAACAGTTTCGAGGAGAGCATCCAAAAAGGCAAAGAGAGAATCGAAGTGCCAATCCTTCTCTTACTTGTACTACATCAGGTAAAGTTTGAAATTTTTTTGAAGAACTAGCTAAAATATGGTCAGATGGTCTCAGGAACTTGATTTGAAGCTTTAATACCCAAACAACAAGACTCGTACCATTTGCGTGTGATCAAGTCTACTCCATAGTCAGCCACCCTCCACCCACCACATGCTTTTCCTTATCTCTTTCTTTTCCTTTTTTCTATGATTCCATTAGATCACTGTTCGTTAGTAAACTGACCAAGGAAAGTCACGTAGCGTAGACTGTAGAGTTTAGCAAGTGTCTTCTTCTTCTTCTACTTCATTATTCTTGTCCTTAATCACTTTGTCTTTTTCGACTCATTAGGGTTGGAACTGGGACAATTCCCTCGACAACTGAGTTCACCAGCTACGTTCCGTTGCGTTAAAGTAAGCTCTATGGAAGATACCGATGACCAACTTGCGTATCAGACAGCAGTTCACATCGGAGGTCATGTTTTCAAGGGAATTCTCTACGATCACGGCCCTGACAGTCGTTACAACTCCGGCGGAGGCGAGAGCTCTTCCGGTGGAGCAGCACAACAACTGAACTTCATAACAGGAGCAACCACTAGTACATCAAACGTTAACGAACCAAATTCAGGAGCTTTACTTGATCCAACCTCTCTATATCCACCTCCATTCAATGCTTTCATTGCTGGTACGCAATTCTTCCCACCACCAAGGTCATAGTTCAGTTCAACGCATGCCCTTCTCAATGTAGGGTACAGAAAAACAAAAATTTTCTGAATCGTTGCTCTTAATGTTGTTCTTGTTCATTGCAAGTTTTAACATGCATCCATTGAAGTTGAAAGAAAAGGGTTAGGAACTTAGAATTTGGAGAAGGTAAATGGAGGGAAGCCATGGGATTATAGAGTGATGTTGTAGTTTTTGTTTCGAACTTCAATCCTGATTTTGCTCTTATTAATCTTATCGATGACCCAGTTTCTTGTTCGTTTTGGTTTTTGCATATGGTTGCGTGCGCGCTGTGTGCTTTTAACATGTTCTCCTCTCATTGATTACTTTATGGTTTTTTTTTCTTCTTTTATGGCTGATGTTGAATTTGCTTTCTGGTTGGTGTTGGACTCGAAGCCACTTTTTTTTGTTTTTTCCAGTTTCTCAGCTTCCTTGCCGGATTAAAATGGGAAGAAATAGGTTTCGTGAATGGTTAAGCAAAGAATTTTCAAACCTTTTATGGCTGCACAAAGCTGACCCATATCAAACTCATCTTCTGTTCTTAAGCCAAATCATTAAGAATTGTGCACACACTTCCGTTCTATGGATTCGGAAATAATAAATTTAAATATTAAGAATAAAGATCAAGTGTTAAAATAAGTTGAGTGTACAAATAATTAAGCTGATGGATTTTAAAATTTAAGAATTGCATATGTTTAACTGTGTGTTAATATATAAATATGATAAGAGTCTTGTAATATCAAGTTAAAATGTGATCTTGTAATATTGTATGTAGTATGAGGTGATACAAAGTGTATTTTATTATGATCCTCTCTTTTTAATTTTTATTCTTTATGAAAAAAAACTTATTTTCTTCTCTTCTTCTATAACTATCTAGTAATGATTAAAAAATTGAATTAGTTTGGTTAGTTAAACTGTAAAAATCTTAAACCGATCAACTTTTCGTTTTGTTTATTTTAATAAAATTTGTTATTAAAAATTGATCTGTTCATAAATTAATTGGTCAATTTTGTAAACTAATAAGTTTTTATAAACAAGAATAAATTAGTTCTCATTTAATATAAATTTCTTAAATTAATTTTCAATTTATTCGATGAGTAAAGATAATGTTCTTTTTTAATTTTATTTCAAATTCTTTAATTTTGTTTAATTTATACTGAATACTAATTTTATAACGGTCTAATACGAATTAAACCTTTAAAACTTAAACTTCTTAGCTTATCAATTTAATTGTTTATTTGGTTTAAAAAACATTGCTAATAATACATCTATACACGTACATATACATGCAAATAGATACTCTTTGGGGGTATTCCTTTTCTCCAGAACTTGAGTATTTGCGTACTGAAAAAGACTTTTGTGGTTGTGACTTAATGGTGTAATTTAAATTCTTGCTTTAATAATTACTAGCTAGCTAGCTAGCTTGGAAGGTCAAATGTGTACTATACCCAATGTTCATAGGATTGTAAAGTACGTGAGAGTAAATAGGATTAAATATGCTTCCATAGATTGCTAGGTTTGGTACATTGGATTATTGGAATGGACATTGGAATGGAAGCAGAAACATTTAATATGTGAAATTTAATACGTTCTATGGATTAGGGCTTCTAAACTCTCTATATGTTAGTGTTCATGTTTCATTCTTGGATAGTATAAACATTTTATATTTATACTTTAGAGACAAAGGAAGAATATTAAATAGGATAAAAGATATGAAGTTATTAATCAATTTTAAAAGACCTCGTTAATCTTTAAAATTCTTGAATTTTTTATAATTTTTATTTTTCTAAAAAACATTTTTTATAGAATTTAGTTAAAAAAATAGCAACATAATATGTGACATATAAGTATTACATATGAAATCAAATATTATTTACATGATAATGAAATCTAACTCTTATATTCAAACATAATTAATTTTAATTCAAATTAATAATTTATTATAATTATATTAAATTATTAATTTGAATTAAATTTAATTGATTTGAATTGGGTTTAACAGTTAGGTTGAATTACTACATTAGTCATATTTAATTAGTCCACATGATATTTATATCGTATGTGTTTCGTTATTATTTTTTAATCGGAGTTTAAGAAATTTTTTTCCAAAAAATTAAGAACTATAAGAATTTTAAAAAAATTTAATGGCTAGATAATTTTGTTTAGAGTTTCTTAAATTACATAGAAAACCTATGCATTTTACTCATATGTGATAATGTAGGTTCATGAAAAAAGTAACTTGTTGAGTTAAACAATAGACTAACTCAATTGGCTTTTATGGATTCCTGTCATGATATGGAAAAGTTGAATACTGAAGTAGTAATGAGTTTCACCAAATTTTGGAAGCATCAAGCTAAGTTGTCCGTATAAGACAAACTAACTTTCCCTCAGCAAAGGGCATTCATCAGATCCACACACAAAAAGAAATGCAAATATTTACATACAATACAGTTCAACACTGTAACTACAAGTACGGATACTATAGATATTATTACAAAACTAGATCTGTACTAAGAGACAGGAACACATTCATCTCTTTTGTTACTAGATCATAAAGCATCAAAATGTTTTATTCTTTCATTTATTTCACATAGTCTTCTCAACTCTCATGCTATCATAAATATATAGAAATCATCAGCTCTCTTATAGTGTCCGTACTCCTTAGTGTTAATAAATTTTGATAATATTCCTATGAACTTTCAATTTCTTTTGTTGTTTATTTACGCTGATATAGGTAATCATCTAAGTCTTATTATTAGAAAATAATAATAATCCCACTGTTTTCTCCTAATTTTCACCAAAGAAGTAAATAGCTACGGTCCTGTTTGGCCATCAGCAAGTTGCATTAACTGTTAGCTGATTTTATAAGTAATTAGCTGATAGTAGATTATATCTACTGAGTTGATTAGCAGATAATATCAGCTGTTTGGTAAAATTAACTGTTTATATGTAAAATAATTTATGAGAGTATAACTTATAAAAAATTATAAGAACATGATTATTACGAGAAAGAGGGAACGGGCCTTCTCGGATCTCCATACCCTGGATATATGGAGTGGGTTGTGTTTGATGGATTTCTATGTAACTAAACTTGTTTTCTAATTGAAAATAACAACATTCTTGTGTTTAAAAAAGGGAATAAAATGTAAATTTTACCTAGAAAGTCATTACCATGTAAAATAATTATGAAGTAAAACATATTAAGGAATGCACAAATTTTTAAAGGTGTTTGATATTTTTATTTTGTTAAATAATAAATTTTATAAGTAGTAAAAATAATAAATTTTACCTAGAAAGTCATTACCATGTAAAATAATTATGAAGTAAAACATATTAAGGAATGCAAATTTTTTTAAAGGTGTTTGATATTTTTATTTTATTAAATAATAAATTTTATAAGTAGTAAAAATACAATATATGATATATTGTAGTAGTTAACAACAACAACAATAACATCCAATAAGAATCCCGCTGAAATGCAAGGTTCTGAGAGGTCCAATAGTTTGCGGCCTTATCCTTACTTGGTAGAGTGATTGTTTTCGATAATATATTGTAGTAGCCATTTAACAAAAATACTAATTTGACGTAGGTTATTATGTCATTTATATTAACAAAAAATTTAATATCGGACTATTTGTTAAAAATTAAAAGTTAGAGTATTTTAACGTCACTTTTTAAAATTCGAGTTAATATTACAAAATTAAGTAAAATTTAATTTTTTTTATTAACCCTTGAATGTAACTAAACCTTTTTTTTCTAATCAAAATTAACAACATTTTTATGTTAAAAAAGGGAATAAAATATTCTTTTTACCTAGAAAATCATTACTATGATGTTGCTAAAATTCTCTCTAATTAGATTACGATTATGTGCAGCAGATTTAATTCACTTACGAAGAATTGTAAAATAAGGTAGAAGATCCTCCTGCCCAGAATTTTAAAGAAAAGGACGGCTCATCCTTGCGCAGAAGCTATGTTTCTTTTGTTCCCACGTGACACATGTACATGTCTACGCAGTCAATAAACAGTATGTAAGTAGACTCAATTTAAGATGTTAAGTTTGAATAAAACAAAATTTGAATTGAATTCGAGTTTAAAAGACTGGCTCAAAACGATTCGGAGTTTTGTTACAAAATGAGGTCCTTTTATCATATTTCCTTTCTCTCAATGGTAATTTCGATGGCACACAACTGATTGTGCAGGCAAATAATCTTTTAATTTTTAACTTGATTTTAAGTCACTTTTTGTGACATATCATATGTATGAGAATTAATTTTTTAATTAAATAAGAATAAGGAAATAAATAGCTTATCAACTTATAAAATAAAACTACGGGTTAATTTATAATTATTTATTTTGAATTTTATAATTTTATAAAATTCAAAATATAGTTATAATATAACTATTGTGGATTACTCTGTGTATATGGCTGTTATAAGACCCGTCCAATGAGATGACAACAAGTGGCCTGAGTTAAAAACATTATAATGGCACAATTTCATCTGATAATTATTTCTAAAATAAATTAAAACGAAAAGAAAATTTTAGCGCGTTAAAATTATTTCCAAACGCAAACTACCGTAGTATATAACTGTCCCTATATATGTATATAATAGGTCGCTTTCACGTGTTTGGTAGCTTTGGACCACCGGTCCCGTGAAAAGGAGAAAACAAAAATACAAGAGGAGAATTTTGAACCGCAAACGCAGTGCCTGAGAGTCGAACGTCCTGCAAGATCTCGCCGGTCTGTATGAAAATACGCTCTCGTTGAGGCACACATTTTGTTGATCGATCGGTCAAAGTAGGTAACAGGAAAGTGTTGGAGCGGTTGAGCTCTCAGACAATGGATCTGTTGCGATCAGAGCCAATGCAGTTAGTGCAACTGATTATTCCGATCGAATAGGCTCGTCGATCGGTCGCGTATATGGGTGACGTCGGTCTATTCCAATTCAAAGACGTGAGCTCTCTGTTATTTGAATTTTTTTTTACAGTACTTATAGGAAATTGATCGAACGTTTCAGTTTTCTTTTTATCAATCCTATTTTTTTTAATTTCCTTAATTCGGATGTGAAAATGTAGCTTTGTTGATTGCTTATATGATTTGAGGCTTTCCGTGTACTGTGATCTGATGAAATTTGGCGGGAATAGTTGAGATTTGCGTATTGTTGTTTTGATAAATGCTTGTATATCATAGTCTGCAATATGAGAAGTGTAATCAGATATTTCAGATCTTTTCATGCTTTTACGGCACTTTTGTGAATTGAACGGATTTAGACTTGAAGGTCTAATTTGATTATTGCGAGCTTGAATCTATGCATCTGCGACGTACATGATTGGATCAGTTCAACGTTCAATGTGCTCATCGCATTAATTGATTCGGAATCTGTTCACATGATTGGAAGATCTTGAACATTAGACTGAAATTCTATCGTTCGGCTTGTTCTTTCTTTCTTACAGCTTAATGCCGAAAAGAGTCCATTTCAGAGGACATATGCCAATCAGGTGCTCCACATTGTGATTAAATGGTTATCTTAAAATGTTGAAATAGTTATATAAACTAGTTTGATTATTCTATATTTGTCGTGGGTGCCATTGTAATGTACAGATGAAGAGATGCGTAGAAATGGCTCGTAAGCTGCGTTTTTTCAAAGAACAAATGACCAAGGCTGGCTTGTCACCCTCAAAAAGGTCTGGCATAGGAGATGATATTGACTTAGACAGTTTGGAGGTAGTCCCCTTGTTTTTAGTAAACTTTTTTTGTTAAAAGTGACAACTCACTATATATTGAAGCAACCTCATTGCTATTTGATTAGGTGAAACTTGGAGAACTTGAAGCTGAGCTGATTGAGATAAATGCAAACAATGAAAAGTTGCAGCATACCTACTATGAATTGTTAGAATATAAGCTTGTTCTGCAAAAGGTATGGCTTGTTTGCTTCTATGGTCTCTGTTCTCCAGGACCACTTCTGTGGTTAT
Source organism: Erythroxylum platyclados (assembly GCA_027563515.1). NCBI lineage: Eukaryota > Viridiplantae > Streptophyta > Magnoliopsida > Malpighiales > Erythroxylaceae > Erythroxylum > Erythroxylum platyclados. The sequence goes on from JAOQMM010000006.1 coordinate 1,505,345, forward strand.
AGGCTGTATAGCCACAAAACTTGTTGATGAACTGAACAACAAGCTTCTTTTTTCAGCATTCAATTCCTGGTCTTCCTTATATAGCTTCCTAGAGTTTAGAACGTGCATGTGTATTCTTGTGTGTCTGTGGTTGTCTTGGACGCTCCATATGAATGCATCATGTCCGATTGTGGTCTGGATTTCACATTAACTTTCTTTTACATTTTTTCATTTTAAATTAAGATTGCATTTGTTAACGTTGTAGAAGTTAAAATCAGCTTGGGCATCTTATTACAGTCTTCACTTTTTCAAAGACTTGAGCTGTTGACTGAATTACAGCTGATACTTTCGTAATCTTAGGCTGGCGAATTCTTTCATTCTGCTCAAAGCAGCGCCGCAGCTCAGCAGAGAGAACTTGAGGGGCACAGCAATGGTGAAGGATCCATTGACAGCCCATTATTGTTGGAACTGGTAGAACATTTTAACTATTTCCTCTTCTAGCAAGTGCTCAAAATTTTGTTCCGTCACTGAATAATGCTTAAGTCAATTTTCCATAGGAAATGACAACAGATCCGTCGAAACAAGTTAAGTTGGGCTTTGTCACTGGCCTTGTTCCGAGAGAAAAATCAATGGCATTTGAAAGGATTCTGTTTCGTGCAACCAGGGGTAATGTGTTTCTGAAGCAAGCTGTGATTGAAAACTCTGTTATTGATCCTGTCTCGGGAGCGAAGGTATTACCTTGCAAGTTGCTATTGCTAGCATCTTCTATAAAGTAAATTATCATTGGCCTTTTGAGTTGTGAAGCTTATAGGAAATAAATTTTCAGGTTGAGAAAAATGTATTTGCGGTCTTCTATTCGGGTGAAAGAGCAAAGAGTAAAATTCTGAAAATTTGCGAAGCATTTGGAGCAAATCGTTATTCGTTTTCTGAGGACCTAAGCAAACAGTTTCAGATGATGACAGAGGTGCACAATATGCCTTTGACATGTCATATACCTTTGATATTGAGTTGGCAGTAATCGTTAGTCCATTCTGTGATATAAACTTCTTCATTGCCTGATTACTAGGTATCTGGAAGACTTTCTGAGTTGAACACTACAGTAGAGATTGGCTTGGCACACAGGACAAATCTGTTACAGACAATTGGCTTTCAGTTTGAGAAATGGAATCTTCTGGTATCCTTGAGCCATTTTATTTAGTTGTTGCAAGTTCCATTCCTGACTAATACTATTTCTCAAAGGGCTTTTTTGACCAGAATGCATGTTTTCTTATTGACATTGTCATTATGGACTTCATATTCTATCTTTGAGCCATAAAATTTTGCTCCCTTTGTTTAGGTGAAGAAGGAAAAGTCAATATACCACACTTTAAATATGCTCAGTATGGATGTCACAAGGAAGTGTCTTGTCGCTGAAGGATGGTGTCCTGTTTTTGCAACTGATCAGGTAATGTTATTTTGATTTGTCCACTAATACTTGGTTCCAACATTTTATTTTACACCTCAAACCTACTGGAATATCTCAATAGTTTTTTCTCAGTACAGATTCAGAATGCTTTGAGGCAGGCAGCCCTGGACAGTAGCTCTCAAATTGGAACCATATTCCAGGTTTTGCAAACAAAGGAATCACCACCTACATATTTCCGTACAAATAACTTTACTTCGGCATTTCAAGAAATTGTAGATGCATATGGGTGAGCTAATTAACTTAAGCAGCTCATTTAATTTCCGAAGTCATTTTGTTGATATTTGTCTAAAATTTATTTGATGATATACTTAAATCACCTGACAAGAACTTCTGCATACTTTTGAATTTTCTTAATGTATCATCTATTTATACCAAATAACTGAATTTTTGTTTTCATCATACATATAGTTTATTCTAGCGGAGAAGAACTAGATTAGACTATTTGTGAATCATATGCCATTATTGTGTGAATAGATATGTATAGTTCACATAGTGCATAGATGTTCATAAAAATTTAGCATTGTCTTAAAATTAGGGTTGTTCGGTCCCCAAATTTGAAGTAACTCCAATCTGGTTTGCCATTATAAATTGAGCTTTAAAAAATTAACAAGTTCGATTCCGAGCCCAACTGGGTCCAAAT
>JAOQMM010000006.1:1551265-1561671 GCA_027563515.1 Erythroxylum platyclados
ACGAGCCCCTCGGTTTGGTTCTCTGATCTCGGCGACCCATTTACCCCAAGTTCGCTGACGAACACCTTGGTAAGTGCAGAGAGCATTATCAGGACCACCCTTGCCTCGCATGCAACCTTTCCTGGACCTACCCTGTGCAGGCTTTTTAATCTGTTTTTTCCCTCCAAAACCACTCATTACTGGTTTTATGATATGATTAACTCGTGGGGGTTGGTATTTATAGAAGAAGGGAAGATAAAATGGGCTGAAATGGAAGAAAGGGAACGTGTCTCTTACTTGGCTCTGAGCTGACACTTGGCAAGAAGAACCAGACCTAACGTGTCCACAACAAAACCTGTGTGTTTTCTCTCAGTAACACACTTGGCCCATGACATTCGTCCGTACACAAGCTCGTGACAATTAAGGAGGATAAGAACACCATGAGGATCCCAAAAGCAAACTTCGAAGTTAAGCAAATGACTGCTTTAGTATCTTAAATTCGTACGTGGGAGTGTTAGAACACGGAGCAGCTTAGACATCGGGAGTTGGAAATTCCTGCACTTGCATGGATCACCACTTGTCAACCTCTCTCCACACAGTGAATCAGTGTTTGTTGGGTCTTCCTAGGTTTAGATTCCAAGTACTTGCCATTTGACAAGGTTTCCATATGTATAATATTATTACCAAAACCGAGTCGCATAAACAGGAAACTGACGATAGTTATGAACATGTAATGAAATTTAACCCATCACTTGGGTTTGATTCACTGATTGATTCGCACGTTGTACAGTGATTTAAAATGAAAGCCACACCAGTATAGGTACACATTACACCTACCAAAAGTATGTACAGTGACCAAATAATCAAAATCTATGGAGATCTTTCGTGCAAAAGATTGCAATTACAAGCAGTTTTGGCAGAGCAACAACTGAACGATGAATGTTAAGAATTTGGGTTCCAAAAATCGGATTTCCCGATAGTTGAGGATCTTCACTGCATCAAAGAGATATTTTCTTGTCAAGCAGCAGCCAGCGTAAGAAAATCTAACAATGCTCATGGTCTCCTGATTCAACGCTTGTTGCTTCATCCGTCCTATCTTCCTATAAGTTCGAGTAGATTCCAACTAGGTCATTTTTGGCCGAAAAGTTGCCACTATCTGAGATAGCAGCAACCCTTATCTTAGAATGCCCTTTCTCATGATTCAGTGCTTGATGACAGTGCCCCATCAGAAGTTCTGCACACTTTCAAGGCTGCCCTGATCTCCTTCAACATATCATTTACTCTAGTGCCTTTCCTGGAAGGGAAAGAAGTTCGTTCAAATACCGTTATCAAAGCTACCACACAGCAAACATCCAGTGATTATGTTTCAAAAGCAACTTCAAAACCAGAAGCAGAAGGGCGTAAGCAATATTCTTAAGTATAAACACATGAAAGCTAACACTAATGATCTACAAACTCGTCCAATGTGAAAAGAACTTGGGTTATGATTTTCATAGACCTTCTCTGGCATTCTGCAAGTGATTGCAAGAAAATAAATAAACAAATTGTGAAAGGGAAATTATTCATCTTTTCTTTTTCCAACACCAAAATCCAACTGTGTGTTTGTGTGTGTGATTGTATCTTTCTGGTAAAGTGCAACATCTCTGGAGGATATTACTGGAGAATAAAGAAAGGAATTTGGTTTCAAATTAAGATGAGAACTACAATGTAAGTCAACTTCCATATCAAAATTGTTAAGAAAGGTGTAATTACTGATGAACTTACAGAACGCTAACACCCACAACAGCAAGAGGACATGGATAATCCTCAATCATTTTATCTCTTTTATCCTCATTTTTCATCTCAGGAGGTTCTTCATCTGCAGCGACACCTTCGTTTGATATTGACTGAACAGTATTCTGTGAATTTGACAACTCGTTACTGCCAATTCTTGATATTTCTTCAGTTAAACATGAGATCCTATCATGAGCCTGAAAATTGGAATTGATGCATATTTCTCAGTTAACGAGATACAGGAACACAAACTCATAAATACAGCATCATAGTCAACAATAATACCCAAAAAGAATCGATATCAGAGATTCAGAAATGAAAAGAATCAAAGAACACATGCAAACCTCAGGTAGGTCAATTTTATTTAGCACTACAATGTATGGTCTCTCAAGGTACTCAGGATTGTACATTCTAAGTTCCTGCAAATCACAGATAATCGGAAGCTGTTTAGTAAATAAAGACGAAGAAAGAGAAGGATCAGACAACGATGAAAAAAGGAAAACAATTCTGTCTTCTATTCAAAATACAAGAAAGACCAAGGATACTGAATTAATGTCCTATCTCAGAAAGAGTATTTCTCTTCCACAGAAAACCAGATTTCCAAATTCTGAAATACAAGGGATTACTATATTATGGATTCACAATATTTCCTTTATAAAGGCACATATTAGCTCTATCTACACCTGTTTCGACAGAATTTACGAAGGGCTTAGATCTGAATTTTACAGCACAAGATATAACCTGAATAGCTTTATAGACAGAAATAGTATCAAACAGAGTATATCGCCCTGTGAGAGTTAAATAGTACGCAAGGAAAAGCATGGTAAGCCAAAACAAAATGATGGAAGCATATATTAAATGAATATACTTCTTTGACAGTTCTGTAGTCATTCAGAGGGTCCATGGATGCAGCATCAATTACATAAACCAATATTCGAGTCCTCCTGAGGTGCCTGAGGAAATTGCGACCGAGACCCTAAAGTTGAGAATTTCCCAATATCAGCAACTAGAAACTTTAAATGTCAAAAGAGAAGCAAAAGTATACATTCAGTACCTTTCCCAAGTGAGCCCCTTCTATAAGTCCGGGCAAATCTGCCAGTGTTGCTTCAGATGTAAACATCCCAGCCCCTAAACTTGGGTCCCCATCAAGGCGACCAAGGTTTGGCATCAATGTAGTAAAAGGATAATCAGCAATATCAGGATTTGCACGAGTAATGGCTGCCAAAAGGGTTGACTTTCCAGCATTTGGAAGTCCCTAAATGAGCAAATAGAAGTTAGCAAGCTCAAGTATGCAATAACTTCTCTCAATAAATTAATGCGTGCATGATACAGAGAGCAACAATTACCACTAGACCAACATCTGCAACAACACGTAGAATCAGCTCCAAGCTTGCTTCCTCCCCAGGCTGACCATGAAGCAAAACCTGCAATTTATCATAAACGTTGAACAAGGGTCTTCAGAGTAAGGAAGGAAGTGTAAACCTATCCAACATCTGTTTAATCATTATGCAACCTTATATCATGATTCTAGAATTTCAAGAATGCAAGGAAGTCCCTGAAATAAAGTAATGTAAACCACTGGAAGTTGCTCTTATTTACCTTGTCACTATCATCTCTCATGACATTTGTGGTTAAATTCATTAAATGTTTCCTCCTATGCTCTGGAGCTTCAAGCAAGCTAATCTGCGGGAATCAAGAGAAATGACTTTTACATTGCCGGTTCGAGTAGAAAATAAAGGTTGAACACTGCACATCATAACGGAACGAGACAAATAATCCAATGATTTTCTCATGCCATTCCGAATTCTTTAAAATTCTTAAGAACCGAAAAATTCTTCCATAATGAGTTATCATATGATAAACGCTCAGAAAATACTAAACAAACCAAAATGAACAATATTTAACACACCCATGAAACTAAGAAACGAATGACATTCAGCAAAAGCTTAAGCATATGATATCTTACCCCTCCTTGTCCACCCCTAGCAACAAGAACTTCATCACCAGGCAGTGTTAGATCAGCCAACAACTTCCCTCTTTTACGCTTCACAACTGTACCTGTTACAATCACCAAAACCCAATAAGACACAGAATTCATGAAATGTCCCAACATATATAGCAATCTTCTACACTTATGGGCACAAACCTACAGGCACGGGAATGCGCAAAGTAGGAGCCATGGAACCATCACCCAATCTGGAAGTCAAAACGCCCACAGAATCAACATTCCCACCGCGTTTTGCATTGAATCGACTTTTGGAGTGAAACTCCAACAACGTATCTTTACCCTCATCAGCATAGATCACCACATCACCTCCACGACCACCAACTGGAAGAATCAGCGTACCGTCGAAGTCCCTTTTCAAAGAGGTTTTCTTCCTACTCTTTTCTCTGCTCGGTTGTTTCCCCTGTGACTTGGGAGCTCTCTGCTGTGGCAATCCAAGGATTGCACCGTGACCCCCATCTCCAGAACGAACAGTGATGACCACTTGATCGAAGTATTTGTGTGGTTCTCTTATTACAGTAGAAGATGTCGTCGCCGGAGACTCTTTTGTTTTGGTGACACCGCATTTGATAGTATAGGATTTGAAGCTCTCATTTCTACAGGAAGACCTACAAGAACACAGGAGTGAAAATAAAATTGAAGGATTGCCATGAACAAATGCTCGTATAAGAGTTGTTTATTATACCTGTTGAGGCCGAAGAAAAGCTTGTTACTGCCCAAGTGAAGGCTCGGAATTGAAGACGAGGAAGGAAGAGTCATGGAAGCCATTATCCTTAACCTCTACATTGATGGAGCGATGGGGTTTATCTGGGGTTTTTAGGTGGGATGGTACGTGTTTGCGGCCCAGTGTAAACCAAAAGTCCACCATTAATGGTCCAACTCATGATAATTTCTTTTTTCATTACATTTATATTTTTGTGTATTTTTTTATTTCTAATAATACTCTCATTATAAATTATTAAAAAACTTCTTTTAATACAAACTTTTACATAAATTATTATTAAATACGTGATATAATTTAATATAAAATAGTCTAAAATGCGATTTAACAAAAAAATATTATTTTATAATTTTCATCAATATTTTAAGAACCGGACCGGAAGTTAAACCGGTAAGACAAGAAGTTTAAGATTTAAAGAGTTCAACTAGTATTAGATCACCTTAAAACCTAATAAAGATTGAATAAAATCAAAGAGTTTGAAATATAATCAAAATAGATTGTCCTTACTCATCGAAGAATTTGAAATTTAATTAAAAAGAGATTATTAAATGAAAATTTATTGATTTATTTAGTTTATAAGTATTTATTAATTTACGAAAATTGACCACTAATCAGTTTTTAACCACAAGAGTTATTAAATTTAATCAAATCGAAAATTTGAAAACTAAACCTAAAAACTAGACTGTTTAAGGTTTGTACAGTTGAATTAGCCGAACCGGTTGAATTTTTTAATCAGTGATTTTGATATAAATTTAGTAAAATTTATTAAATTAATAATAGTTTTAAAATATTTTAATAATATAAGGTATTTTAAAATAAAATATTATTAAAATGAGCACAACGAAAATATTTTACTTTTCTTTAAATATATTATACTATTAACAATTTTACTAAGGATGGAAATGGACTGGCCTATGGGTCAGCCCTTGTCAATTTTTTAAATAATTTTTAAAAAATTAAAAATATAGAATAATTTATTTTTTTAATTGGGTTTGCCTACACTCAAGCCTAACTGAGACCCAACTTTTTCAAGTAAAACGATGTTATTTTGCTTAGAATAATTAGGTCTCAAGTCAATCTGAGCCTAAGCCTCGCCATAAGCCGCTCGATTGAAAACACCTAAATTTAAGCCCATGAGCCAATAATTGTACATCCCTAAATTTTACCATTACCACTTTTAACATTAAGCTAACAAATATATCTGAGACTCGTTAATTCATTTGAATGGGACTAATTTTAATACATCCAGACTTAATAATAAACCGAACCAAACTAAATCAAGTCAAGACAAGTTCGAATTATCGCAAAACGTCGTTTTAATATAATTCATCAAAATGACATCATTTTAGTTTTAAATTTTTTAAACTTACAAATTTACATACTAGAATAATGTTGTTTTCGCGAAGCTGTTCAGGCTACATTTAGAGTCAACCCATCAAGCTCAAATTCACTCAAAGTTCGATCAACCTAAACTTCACCTATTAACTTTGGGCAAATCAAACTTAATCCCTATAAATGATAACCTAAACTTCACCTATTAACTTTGGGCAAATCAAACTTAATCCCTATGCATGATAGAAGGATGAATGAAGTTGTAAGCATTACATTTTTTTTATATAAATAAAGACGTAATATAAAACAGTTTTTCTATCAGTTAGAGATAAGACTATATACTACTAAACTTTCTCAGCCAACACATTTTAGTAGATCTTTCATTGAGTTGTTATTATTATTGTTATAGTAAAAACGTAAACTGAGTAAATACAAAACTTATTACAAAACCACCAGTGGAGTTATCTTTTCGTACAGTAAATGCAATTGATATGAGGAGATGCATCAAGCATGGCAGTTGTGTTTTTCCATGCTTGGCTAACCAACAACAAGGCTCCTTAGCAACGGGAAATAAAAAACTTAAGCTAGATTACAAAACAATCTATGTTCCTGTAGAGTAGCGCAAGCAAGAGACTATTTACAAGCCATTGGATCATCTCATCCAAGTTTAAAGGAAGCAATACGGGGAAAGTAGAACCCAGTTCACCAAAGTTGCAGTCAGACCACAAAAATGATATACTTCACTTAATGCAGGAAGAACCATTGATATAGGACTGCTTGATCAGCAGCTTCTAGGTATTGATGATGCTATTATCGATCCATGACCGAACCGTATGTCAAAATCATATGGCAGCGACAAGAAACGAAGTGCAGACCATGATTTTTAGAACGGTTAAACAATCTAGCTTTTCAGAAAATTCTTCAGAGAGAACTGTGGAAGCCCGTCCTAAGCAATTGCCGATATGAGGGTTAAACATCAAGAAAAAGAAGAGCAAAAAAATCTGCATGATTTAACCACAACTCCAGTACTATCTGGAGATCCATACCCTGTTTGTTCTACATATAAGGAAAACATAAACACCACAACAACCAAAAGAAATGGAAATAAGAGTATAACCAACTTGTACGGGAAGGAATAGAGATTGAGACGAAGCTAAACGAAGAACATACAGGAATCAGAAATATGAGATATCATACTTGGCGCCCAAAGCTTTGATAAAGAAAAACAAAGAGATATCCTTTACCTCGCCATGCTCTTCATTTAGACATTGTCTGACTACAGTTGTCTGCTGTATCAACCTCTCCATTGCTGTATAGCTTGGCAGGTTTTCATAAGCTGACATCGTCCATAGCCAGTGAATATGAGCAGATGATTTATGAAAGAACATATATTTGTACAACATCTAGAAAAACAAATATGACACATTAAAGAATTAACTGAGAAAACAAACCAAGGATTGTTCGGTTCAGATTGTCGGCAACTTGCTTTCGGTACTCCAAGCTGAGAAGATGAAACATTGGGGACTTTTCTGGTTGATCATAAGCCAGCAGAGCTATGAAATCCTAGAATAAGATCAGACCATTTTTCATTATTTGATAATGAACTGGATTAAGTGAGCTATACACATGTGAAATAATTGGCCCCATGAAGGAACATACTTCAAGCTTTGCAACATATCTCTGATCCTTCTCAAATGGAGTCAATTTGGTTTGAGCGAATTCTAAGGCTTCTGTGCTGCAGTTAAAGAAGGAATTTAAACAAAGAACGTGGTAAACTCAAACATAATGAAAATATTGACCGCCTAAATGAAGACTACTCACCCGTTCCTAGTGCAGACAAGCTCAACAAAATGAAGGCTCAAGAGATCAAAATAAAGATCCTGGTTATTCTCAAACAGGTTCCAAGCGATTTGCTCTGTTAGTTCAATGGCCTTTAAAGCATTCCCCTCTAGTGCATAATGAACAATATCTAAGCACAAACTAAATGGTATCAGCAAATCTATCAGAAAAGGAATGCAGAAACATTCAGATCAAATAATAAAGAATTATTAGCGAACTGCTCTAATTTAATACTACATATTCTCAATAAAACAGAAACAGAATCAGAATCGTCACTTTGTTGCGAAGTATGTTTATAATTCACTCAGCCGTAAAGTCTAACAACAAGAATGCTAGGCATGTTCTTTGTCATAAGTCATGTTCTAATCTCACAGAAGCACTCCTATGTTGACAAATCTGCACACCTCTAAAGAAAAGGAAACTATAATTAAGAACAGAGATACTACTTTTACCTAGTAATCACGAAGAGACACTATTGTTCATCAACTGAAAAGTCATGAAAAGCTAAGAATTGAAACCATAAGTTTCACATACTTTTTCTTTTGTCCATTTCTTCAAGGTTTTGTTCAGGCTGCTTCATTCCAGTACAAGCAACAAATGATTCCACAGTTTCTTTACAACAATTATGCACTAGATATGATAGAACAATATTGTGGATGTCATTGTCTTTAATTTCCTGTAACCAAACATGAACATTACACACGTTTCGTATAGAAATTATTACAAGAACATAACATAAAAGTCTATGTCATATATGAAACATTTGGTTAGAGAACATAGACACCGGAGTGAGGTATGGAACACCTTAATCCCGCATTTAGAAACAGCAAAAGGGGTGATTTCATTAGTAGAAAAAGTTGATCTTTCCAATTTTTAAGGAACGAAAGGTAAATTGCAGAGCAATGAGTAAATTAAACCCATAGAAAAGAACAATGGCTATTTCATAATAAGCACAAAACTCGAATACCCGAGTCATTGCTTGAATCTGAACTCATAACAGAAGCCATAAAAACAGAACTTCAAGGTCCAGTAGTTTCAGGTCAGAGTTTCGATGATTAATAAATAAAAGATCAAGAAGTCAATATAAACACCGGACGAACAGGAATCATAGTCGTCCAGGTAAAAACATCACAATAATTATGGAGTTACACATACAGATTATACAACAAGACCAACTACATACTCCATCAACAAAGTCTCAACCTTTCAGGACCAGGAACGATACAGTTGAAGAATTTTCCGACAGAAATCAGTGGACACCAAAGAAAAGAAAAAGCAAAATGGATATTTGGATTCTGAGCACTCACAACTTGTTCGTAGAGACGAGGATCAACGTCCATGGTATAAGTCGATGTAATCGAGATTAAAGTGAGGAAAATTCAGCAAGAGATTGGATTTGGATAAACTTTTATGGGTTTGAAGCTTTAGAGTTTATAGGTGAGCGTGGACTCTAGAGAGGGAAAAGACGCAGAACGAGTCCGGGGTTTTTGAGTGCGTTTGCGTTACTTCTTTACTTTTATACTATGTCACGTTCTAAAATGTTTAAAGTGTTTAGGGAATTGGAGCGGGTCATAACGTAAGCAGAATGTATAACCATCTGGTGTATTTTCAATTAGTATCTAAATTTTTAAAATTTTAAATTAAATTAATAATCTTTTATCTTAATACGAATAGACCGTTATGTCGTTTGGATTTAAAATTGCCCTTCGTTATTTCGATGGATCATGACAAAATTTTTTTAATTCATTCTTTAAAATGCTTTGATCTACATAATTGACATTTTGTTGTATTCTAAAACTCATGAAAAGTATTAGAGTTTACTCCAATTCATGGATTGATTCCAGATGGTCTGACTTAACAAATGTAGGCTACTCACTAACGAGTTGATACAATCAATGTAAAAACTCAAAAACTGTACAAACTTCATGGGTTTTAAAGTAAAATACCTGATTAAAAATTTACTTGTCAACTATGTAAGAACCTTTCCTCTTCTTTAAACGTAAATGGTCCAAACGTTTTCAATATTAATGGGTATTCAAGTCCTGATTTTCGGTAACTCTTGATGTGCTTGATGGAAGCACTACATATAGGTTGTTTCTCCTAGATTTTGGGTCCCTAGGCTTCATCTCTCTTCCGGCAAAACCTACACCATCGTATAGGAGAGTTGAGAGCTTAGAAGATCTCCAAATCGCAGTTCTTCAAACGAACATAACAATGGCAGGAGGTATTTTATTTTTCCGCATTTATTTTATATGCTTATTCTAATGTATATAATTGTTGAATATATGTTAGAATATGCTTTCATTTGATATCAGAGCCTTGTGAATCTCTGTCTTGTTTAAGTTTCTGGAGAATTTCAAAATTCTGGAAATTTTTTTTCAGATTCGAAAATTTTCGATTTCGGGTTGTTTTAGGATGTTTTTCTTTCGATTAAAGGAAGAAATCTTCTATTAAGTGTTTTAGAAGTGTTTCTATAATTACAAAAATGTGTTTTTGTGATGTTTTCTGGTCTAAATTTGTGGAGTATCCGACGGGTTGCGAACCGGGTCGGTTTGACCCGTTTGGAGGTTGAAGAAGACCTGCCCGATTAAACTGCGTCGTTTTATATTTGTTTTTGTAACAAAAACAGAAGTTTGTGATGCTATGTTTGCGTTTTCTATATTCAGATGTTGTGCGCTGTGTTTATTACTGATAACAGTATCTGTTGTGCGTGCGTTTTGGGTTGTTGTTTATATAAAACAACAGACGCTGTGGCAG
>JAOQMM010000006.1:1573382-1586976 GCA_027563515.1 Erythroxylum platyclados
ACCCTTTCCTTTTATCCTATTCCATTCCATTTTATTATAAACTCTCCTCTCAAATGATGGAATAATATTAAATTCCATTCCATTCTATTAATAACCACCTAACCAAACATAACCTTAAGGATGACAACGGGCTGGGCTAAGCTGGGGCCACTCCTAGCTGAAATCGAATTAAGCCTGGTTAACTAGGGCTGAAATTGAGCTGGGTCGGGCACTGAGATAGAGCCACAATTGTCATTCCCACTCAAATTGCGCATCTCGAGCCACGTACAAGAATTTCACTAACCTAACCAACTATTACCATCCATACCCAAACACAATTAGATTTAGCAATGGACCATGTTATAGTCATAGTCCTAGTGTAAACTTAGCCCAAAATTTGAAATTTTATATAAAAAAAAGTTGTTCAAAATTAACCTCAAACATGGTCAACTCGAACCGAACCTAAAATTAACAGGTTAGTCAACGGAAAAGCTTGTATTACAAGCCATTACAAAAACTTCTAAGCCAAAAGTTAATTTTGTTAGACATAATAATGGACCGGATCGAATTGAATTATACCTTAAGCAAAATTGGGCTCAGCCCAAGCACATCATCTTAATTTAATTTAGCGCAATTCGAGTTAGATATGCATTTATATAAGAAACATAGGATAGTAATTCATTGGGACTTTCCTTTGGATAAGGAAAACCTACCAATTTACTACGATAAGAACATAATATTAAATATTTTATCCTTATTAACTAAATATTATTTACAATATCAAAAATCTGGGAACTTCTTTTAAGCCAACGGCATATTTATGAATAGCACAATATTGAACATATCCTTATCAAGTAAAATATTATTTATGCTACCAAAAGTATCCATTAAGTCCACTCGTGCAATTACGAATAATGCTTTATTATTCTTTCATATTTAGGGATAATTAAAATAGTCCTAACATGATCCAGTATAGATCAGCCTAAAATCAACAAACTCGACCTGAATTAACTAAATTTTAGGTTGAGTTTGAATTTTTTTTTAAAAATTAAATCTTTGATTACATTCTAATTCGGATTATTTGACTTAACCTAACTTAAAATTTGAAATTTTTACTTAAAATAATGTTAATTTAATTTTTAAAATTAAAAAAATAAATTTGATTAAACATACTACTCAAATTCAGTCAGACTCGAGCTCGGACCTAAAATCTTGAATTTGATTGGAATTTAAGCCGAGCCATCCAATCTAACTTACTCCCTTGTCAACCATATATTTATTTCCATTCCATATAAACTTGTTGTTTATTTAGAAGTAAATTTTCAATCATTTGTTTAAATTTCTTTAAGAGAAGCTAATAATTAATTGTTTAGATTAATTTTGAGGTTGGTAACTTTACTCTAAAGTAAAAAAACACAATTTTTCTTATGATTTTAGTTATTCTAAGAAAATATAATTAATATTGAAAATCATTTTAAAATTATTTTATACCATAAAAAGTATTAATAGAAAACTTTGTACTAAAATTTGTGACATAATTCTTTATTAAAATCAAGTTATAACAAACAAAATAAATATTTGATAATAAGCAAAATAATAATTAATAACTTATATTCAAATAAAAATTTTTAAAACAAAAAATTATTATTTTAATAATATAAAATAATTTAAACAAATTAAAATAATGAAATAAAATTTCAAAAAAATCCATGTTTTCTTGTCCTTCAAGATATCTCAACAATATTACTTTAATATAATAAGTAGATACAAAAGTGTATTCCACACATTTAATGCGATGCGTGGATTACACGCGGATAATACTATCCAAACAATGACTCCTCTCTCCTCTCTCCTCTCAGTTCACATTGGTAAGTTCAAGAACAAATTACTGACGTATAGGAGCGCGTCACGCAATCTCCCAAAGCGCGTAATCGCGTCCATAATCATTTCAATGGCATATCTGTAATTAATCTCGAAACGCACGACATCAAATGACTATCTCTCTCTCTCTCACTCTCTCTATATATATATATACGTGAGATGAGAGGGTGCCGAATACCAATCTATATCGTATAGAGCGTTTCACCAAATTTTAGAATCGTTCAAAAGCTTCGTTTTTGCTTGACAATGGCGGAAGAAGGACAAGTCTTTGCCATCCACACCCTTGAGGCCTGGAAGGAGATACTCAAGGAGGGAAATGAATCCAAGAAGCTGGTATTTCTTCTTTCTGGTTGATCTCTGTTCATCAGATGTATTATTTGCCATTGAATTTGGCTCTAAACTAATGTAGATCTGATCGTTTTATTGGAGAGGTGTAGATGTGAAAAGGGTTTTCTTAGATATCTATTTCGTGTCCGTATCAATGCTTTCTAAACTGTGTTTCTGTAGCTAAGTAGAGATAGCAAAATGAGCCTGGCCTAATTCAGATTAACTAGACTTCGGATTAGGTTCGAGTTTGAAAAACCGCTCAATATTTCACTTTAAAACAAAATCATTTCGGATGATTTGATCAGTCTCGGACCCGGGCCTAGGCCGAGCTTTAAATCGGGCCAGTTGCCATGCTATTAGCAGGTTGGATTAGTTAACTCCACACGTCTTCTTGATCCAATAAACCCCTTCTCTGCATTTGGAATATGGAACTCAGATGATTTGGTATATCAAATAGTTGTACTTAGAGAAAGTCCACTATATATAAGAAGATGGACTAGTAAGTCTGCTTGAACAAGGTCTGCTAAGTTCATCTGAATCACAAAATCAATTACCTCTTTAGGATAACTGGTAATTAGACTTTTTTTGAGTTGCTTGGTTTTCCGACTGTGTTTGGACTTAGAGATGACCTACTGGTTCAAACCAAAACTATGTCGTATTTTGGGTTTTGGGTCGTATTTAAACCGCTAAAAAAATGGTTCGTCCCAGCTTGGGTCATTGGCTATCCAGCTCTGCCTGACCCATTGCCATCTATTGTTAATCTATGTCATTATTCTCGATTTTTATATGTAGAACTAATAAAATTAAGATCACAGATCGTGGTGGACTTTACTGCTTCATGGTGTGCGCCATGCCGTATGATTGCTCCAATTTTCTCGGACTTGGCCAAGAAGATTACGAATGTCACATTCGTAAAGGTCGATGTGGATGAATTGGCGGTAATAAATCTGTGCATAATTGGCTTGTTTTCATTTCAACTGGAGCAATCCTCTGTCTATGTCTTCTAATCACTATGTTCTGTTTTCTTTTTTTCTGCAGTCAGTTGCTGGGGAATGGAAAGTAGAGGCAATGCCGACTTTTGTGTTTGTGAAAGAAGGAAAAGAAATAGACAAAGTTGTAGGTGCCAAGAAAGAGGAATTGGTTGCTAAAGTAGAGAAGCATGCGACTGGTGATGTTGCCACTGCATAGGAATCTCAGATAAAGTTTGAAATTTGTTTTGTTTATTACAGTACGATCAAGGGACATAGCTGGTGGTGTGTTGTGTTTTTTTCCTTTTTTTAAGAATGTTTCTGTTAAGGTTGGTTTTGTATGGATACTTTCAGTGTTGCAAATAAAGCTTTGTGAACAGTTTCATGCTTGCTAGTTTAGTTTGGATCTCAAAATCTGCCATAAGTTCTGTTCTGAATCTGATTCCTTTCACTGCTCAATAATGGTTTCTAAGTCCTCCCTAACCTGCGAAGGAGAAACTATACGACCGAAACATGTGAAATAGACAATCTTCAAGGTGCTCAACTACAATGCTCTTATAATTGGGGATGACGGCCAGCCCAGAGTTCCGCCCAGCCTGTTTCAAAGTTAATGCGTTAGGCTTGATCAAATTGAATTTTAGTCTTAAGTTTAAGAAACCGGTCGCTCAAAAAGATATTATTTTAAAAAATTTCTTTAAAATAATATCATTTTAAATAATTTGAGCATATTCAAATTTAAGTTAAACTGGAACTTTATAGTTATTGATACATTTACGAGAAAGATGACACCATTAGTGAAGACCGGCTAGAAAAAGAGGTAAAAAGGAAGATAGTCTTATACATTACCAAACTTTATGTTAATATGTACAAAATGGTACTTAAGGTGAGATCCATTTTTGCTACAGATGCTAGATTTTGGGTTCAAATGGAGGTTGCTGCAGTCTTCCATCATCCGTAAAGTAGTAGCTAAGTGCAGTGTCTATCTGGAAAAGATGAACACTTTGTCCTAAACTTGGTACCCTAGACCATGAAAGACTATTTCTTTGATTGTTTTAATAACTTTATTACTAATTCTGCATTGGAAGAGGTCGTATTTGCTTTTGGAGATGATGTATTTGAAGATCTTGAAGTGTAAAAAGAGGATAAAAGTGAGAATTGATGGATGCCTTTTAACCTAGGCCCAACCCGGCCCGCGTCAGCCCGGTCTCAGATCAACAGGCTCGGCCCAATCTAAAACCCGACAACTATTGCAAAAAAAAAAAAAAGACATCATTTTGAAATGCTCAGGTCTGAGCCACTTTATGGCTGTATCATTTATTTTAGTGATAAACACAGCGTATAAAACTCTCTGAACTCCCAAAGAACCAAGAAGGATTTGAGCTATGGCAACCACATCTCACAATGAAGCACACACCATTCTAAAAGTATTAGTTGCTTCTGCTACTATCTCAAATGAACAAGCTCTCTAAAACTCACAAAGGAAGCCATTCAAAACTTCTTAGGAACCTTTCGATTCAAGAGATTGCAGGCTTGAATCGCGATGAGAAAGTTGATAAACACTAGTAACGTTGTCAACTTGCAAAAGCCGACATTGGACACCTCTTTCGTCCCCACCAAGAACCGACCACCTTATCACTTTTCTTTTGGTTCCCTCCATCTGTACCTTAATCTGACGCCAGCTTTGTCGGAGGAAATTAAAGAACCTTTGTTTTTGGTATGCATACATATGAACTTTTAATCGGAGTCATTATTTGTTACACCTACCATTCTAATGATTCAAACATCAAACAACAAAAGGAGAGTTATGATCATTCAACATTAGGCCAGAGAAAGAACAGAAGTAGATTCACGGAAGAATCTTGTAGTAAGAGTTATGACGTTTCAAACTTTCAGTTTTGTTACTTAAGATAAACCCAATCTTGGATCTGGTTGGTGGTGCTAGACATCTGAATTCAGTTGGCAAGAAACTTGGAGATGAGTATAAGGACCAGAAGATTCTGGGCATGAATGAATCTTCTGGTTTTTTCTCAGCCATTATTAATGGGTCCCAAGTACTTAATGGGAAACTTTGTTACTGTTTGCTTCTTTTCCAGAATCAAAGGTTTCACCTTTCAAAAAGGAGATATGTGTGTAGTGAAAAACTTTGTTGCATGCTCAACTTTACTTTCTTACTGTTCTATCAATCATTGATCCACTTGGTTGCTTTTTCTTTTCTTGTTCCTCATCATCAAACAAACCATGAATTTACCAAATAGTAAATTTGGACACAATCAATGCAAACATCTGTCCATATCGTCTCGGTAAAAAATGTTGCTGACTTGAAATATGTGGTTTGCAGGCTGAACCCTACTTCAGTGTATTGATGGGTCCTGCCAAAACTATCGACCAATTCCTGTTCTTTAACGTCATGTATCAGACATGAAAGCTTATGTCTTAGGTTCCTTGTGGCCTCTCTAACTAGACACTTCATCTCCTGTAATTTCTTTTACGTTTGTAGACAAAGAAAGGTTCCTGAAGCCTGAAAACGTGTAAGAGTTGATCAAAGTCCTCAATTATTCGAAAGAGTTTATCAAAGTCCTCAATTATTCGAAAGGTAGAATGAACAGAAAAGGCTAGTCTGAGAGCTTAGCAAATTGGGAACTTTTTAAGTAAACCCTGAAATTACACAATCACAGTGAAACACTTTTAAAAAGGTAGCTTGGTTGTAGCACGGAAATACAGAAAACCTGACAGACTCCCCCATTCATGTGTTTGATCATAAATTAACCTATCTGTTAGATACATGCTGCATATATCTACTTATTTTATTTTGGCATAATTTTATAAATTGGAATCATAAGATATTTTTATTAATTGAAAAATCATAGCTAATTAACAATTCTTGTTTAACTTGGATTGTAAAGTTATATGATAACCTTATAATTGTGAAAGGATTCTAAATTGGATTGAAGTCTATCCTAAGAGAAGTTATGATGGGTCACGTATATTAAAGGGTTGAGGACACTGCCGGAATTTTAGTGAATGAAAGCGAAGTGTTTTTTTATACCCTCTGCCCAGATGTGTTCTTCTAAGCTTGTGCGTGAAACTTACATTGGGATCTTGTGATTTGTGAGTGGATAATATGTGTCATGTGCTATTTGGTTGATTAGATGATTGAAGCTGCACATTTGGTACTAGCGTGAAACCTTGGTGTCTTGTCTTGATACTGAATCTTTGGAGTAGCACACGATTGGAAATATTTCTCTATATTGCGCGTGTGTGCACGTTTAGCCTGGGTAGATTCACGCTTCTGCAATTATTCTTTTGGAAGTTTATTGCTCTGAACCTTCATCCTTTTGAGTAGCTCTAGGCTGAGAAGTATTTTAGGACTGGGTGTATTTTCTGATGTGTGTTGTTGTTAACTAAGCAACCGTGGTTTATTTCTGAAGCTAGTGTGGATCAGTTCAGCAGGTGGACAATCATTCAGATATATTTCATGAAGCTTAACATAGGAAAGTTTCCCCTTTTATCTCAAGTGAATTATTGTTATGTTCTTAGTTGATCAATTACTTGAGTTATTTAATTAATTATCTTTCATTAAGAGTTGTTTTGAAAAATCTTCTGTCAAATTTAACACGAGTCGATCGTGTTATTGGGTGTAAAATTTTTTCACGGAAAGTGAAGTTGAATAATAGTTTCAAGGATTGAGTGGTGTCGACTCAATAAGGCCTTATGTAATTCTATTAAACTTTCGTGAAATTGATTAAGTTGAGTGAGGGTTCCGCAGACGTAAACAAGATGTAGTAAACTGCGTTAACAAAACTCAATATCATTTAATTTAGTACTTTTAATTTTTCTAATTTTTGTGTTTGTCATAAATAGATCAAAAAGGTTTACGAAACTACTACCTCTATGATCTTTTAGACTATCAAAACCGAAGCAGGGCATGAACAACAACTAACATTATGGACTTCTACTTTAAAGATGGTCTCACTAAGTTTCGGATGAGATTTGGATCACTTATTTGAAAAACAGGGGCCCGACAAATTGCCATCCCTGTCAAATCTTCACGCTCGATTGCAATCTGAGCAAGTATAACAGAACTTTATGATGTTCCATCGATTATTGATGGGATCTTTCATGTTTTCAGCAACCACGTTCGATCTCTCTTTTCCCACTTGTTCCTGCAATTCCTAGACAGTTCATCATTAGAGATCCTTATCCCTACCTCGGCAGGCAAGTTGTCCCTGATATCAATGTCATTTTCCCAAAAAAAAAAAATTATATTGTAGGAGATGTAAGAAGTGGAGATGTCTCCCCCTCTTGACTTTTTTTAATAAATTCGGGCTTAACTCAAAATTTAATCAAATTATCAAGTTTCCAAATTTTTTAGACTTGATTTTAATTCAAAATTTAATTAAATTATGTTTTGTCCGTTTACATCAAATTGAATTTAAACTATTGTAAATCACAATCAAATTTGCTTGTAATTATCATAATTATTTGCAATATAATATATAATCGGCAATTTAAAACTTTAGACTGAACATTAACTACACCGAATAATTATAGTAAAGATCAAAAATGGGCTTGCCATATCATTGATGTTTTCCTTTGTCTCCCTTTACTTGGATGTATGTTGCATCAAAGCTTTAAGCTTTTCTTATGTTAGAAGTGAAAAAATGTTTCTTTTCTAAAACAAAAGAGGTCAATATAAGGCAATATTTCACTTAGTTTTTCAGTCTCTCTTTTGGTTATGGAGGACCCAATAGTTTTAACTTTATTTAGGTCACATTTCATCACTAACTCCACAATTAAAATATTGATAGTAAACAATTTTTTTCAAGTACTATTACGATCAGATGACATAAATTTTTTGATGACGATGACAAGAGAGTCAAATGTTCGGACATGATCAAGTTTCAATGATTAAATCTTAATAATGTTTGAATAACACAACTAGACGATGATACGATGACACATTACAAGAATAATTTGAAATGAAGTGTGAACTAAAGGACCAATAATGCAAGGCTTCAGTGTGGTATCATCTCACCAATCATCCACCTAATTGCCAAGGAAGAATAAAGAATTGGAAGGGAAAAGAGTAGAGAGAAGATTGATTGCAAACAAGAAGTGAATTAGGACTAGTTTAGGACTTGAATTCCAATTTTTTTAAAAAAATTTCAAGTTTAATTTAAAATTCATTCAACTCGAGCTGAATTCGTTAACTTCAAACTAGATCAACCCGGATCAAGACTTATTTGCCATCACTACTGATGACCAAATTACTGATATGTGAGAAAGAAAATCATGTAAAAAGCAGCGGAAGGAACAGGTTAAGTGTCTCCTTCAAGTAATGGAAAGGAACACAAGTGTTTTTTTTTTTAGTGTTGTACAGAACCTGACCTTTGGGTCCTGAAAGACTGAAATTTCAAGTGCCTTGGTTGATTTCTGTTCTTTTACTTCTAAAATTATTGAAAAAAAGGACAAGTAGTCAATTTTCGTCTAAAAGGAAATGATCAAAGGAAATAGATAAACAATACAAAAGTTATCACTTTCATCGGTTGTCACTACCTCATCAAAATACAATATCAAAACTTGTGGCCAGAGCCTATTCTACCTCCCACTACAACTATATTAATTATTACGTAATCGATTGGTTAAGAGTAAAGATATATTTAACTCGTAAGCGCAATTTAGATTAATATCATAACTTAATTGAATTTTATTAACTAAAACATATGATTTGTGGATTCTTACGTGTACTCGAATTTATTTAGTACAAACCCGAATGATTATCATCCGTAGATTCACTAATATAACATAAAAACATCAAAAGGATCATAAGTACTTCAAGCAAAGACAAATTACTCATATTACTTCTCTACGAAAAGGGATCTATGTAGCTTGTAGATAAGTAGAGATGTCTCCAAGCGAAAACAGGACGCAACAGAGTTTGTGAAGTTGAAGCAAAATAATGCATTACCAAGTCTTTTTTTTGTCTCTTAAAGACTATGGTAATGACAATAACCCTTTTTGGTACAAAAAAAACTGAAAATCATGATAGTGCCCATTGGCAGAAAGATGCAAATTACAATTCAATCCTGATGGAAGTACAAAAAAGGTGAATTTTTTTTTTTTGGTTTTAGACACTTTTTTATTGTTTCTGGTTCAGATGTTTGTATCAGTTTTCAAATTCAAATCCTTTCCAGGTCTTCAAGCTAAGTACTTAAACTTACTATAATCCTGCAAAGTTTTAGAATGTGTAAAAGAAAGCACGAGAAACAGACGAAAAGAAAAAGGAAAAATGCATGAGAAACAGAGGAAGGCAGTAGGAACTAAGAGAAAAGATAAATGAACTAACTTTTTCTTTTTCTTTACGTTTTAGGCAATTTTTAATTGTTTCTGGTTCAGTTTTGCTGTTTCGTACATGCAAATACTTAAAACTCATCTTAATCGTGCTAAGTTTTAGGATGTGAAAAAAAGAAAGCATGAGAAACAGAGGAAAAGAAAAAGGAAAAATGCGTGAGAAACAGAGGAAGGTTGTAAGAACTGAGAGAAAAGACAAATGAATTCCTTTTTTTCTATTCTGTTTTTTTTCTGGTCAAAGAAGTGACCCACCATAAATTGCCATCCACTTTAGTGCTGAAGAAATAATGTGTAGTGAAAGTGGACAGAGATTCCATTTCCTGTAATTGGAATTAATCTGGTCATGTTATTGTGGAATTTTTTCAAGTGGGCATGCTCTGTTCTTTCATATTGGCAGAGGAAAGTTAGAGAAAATGGTTAAAAAATCAAAGGTCAATGTTCAATGTCATGGTGGGTTTGGTTTGGTTTCTTGCTTTTATCTCTCCGTTGAAGCCATCCACTAAATAAGCTCTTTGGTGACAACTTTTAAACCCATGAAAAAGAAGAAAGTGTATGGGAAAAATATAGATAGCAACCGTGTCACCCACTAGATCCACGAATTATGTCAATCCCAAGCTTAACTTGGTGGAGTAGGTGGTTAAAATAGCACATAAGAACCTCCCAATTAAACACGTTGCAGATTCAAGTTGAGTATGCACCAATTACAAGTTTCAATGTTACAAAAAATATATGAACAAATATGTGAAACAAGTGTTAACACTTTGGAAGTTTAACATCTCATGAAGGCCATTTTGGTCTCTATGAATATATTAAAAGTCAACTTATTGGAAAGCGACATTTAGAATTGGTAGATCTAAACAAAACTTGGTACCCCTACCCCTGAAAATCAATAAGAAAAGTTGTGTGTAGGGCCTCTGAAATGGGACGAAATGACAAAATGTCTCTTGTAATTGGTTTCCAATTTGCAAAATGACACCTATCACACAAGCAACTGTGCTTGAGCAGTTAATTCTGATAATGGGCGATGAAAACTGAGGTAAAAACAGAGTACTTCTAAAATCATAAGAAAATCGAGATGGGTTAAACAGAATTTCTATTTTAAAGAGTTTCAAATGTTAGATACTATTGTTGGGTCATGATCACCAGCTGTAACTGTATGATTGCTGGAAATTTCTTCTCCACCCTCCATGCCTAATCCTCTGATTGGAGATTCCTATATCTTTACATTTTCTTTTTTTTCCTTTTACTTCCTCTAATTTTCCTGCTTATTCTTCAATTCCTCTTCCTTTGATTCTATAAATTGCCTCTTCAAACCCCTATTAAAGCTCCTCACTTCTCTTCTCATTTCCCATTGGAGCTTAGCTCTTTTAGTTCTTAGCGTTCCCTGTCTCTTTTTGCTCTCTCCCCGTTTCCTCTGTTTTCTTGGTTCCTCTGTTTTTGTTGCAAAAACCCTTCAAGGAAGTTACAGTCCTTTTTGTATCAGAAACATAGCTTATCGTTTCTGTTTGAGATCTGAGGCTGTAATTCTGGATAAATAAGGAAACCCTTTTGCCTTCTCATAAATCTTAATGCTTCCTGGTTTGATTTTGATGTTTGAGATTCATGTCTCCAGTTCTCAGTGAAATCCTCCGTTCGGGGTTTATGGTCAGTTCCTCCCTCAGGCGCAGGACCCATCTTGTTCAATCTTTCTCAGTTGTGTTCCTCTACTGGTTCTATGTTTTCTCATAAATAATCTGTCTGTGTCAGTCTGAATCATATATTATAACTACTTATAATAGTCATCCTACTACATATCTACAATATCGGTTCTTGGGTCCTGCGTCTTTCCAGTCCTTAAGCTTAGATCAAACGTAAAGATCTCATCTTAGTGAGATTACTTGTGATTAATTGGTGTAAATACATAAAACCAATATCGACTATGGCGTCTTCTAGTGGGAATTCCTCTTTTTCCACTCAATCTCAGCTTCAAAACTCGGGCTCTGAAGAGGAATTGCCTCAGTTGATGGATCAGAGGAAGAGGAAGAGAATGCAGTCCAACAGAGAATCTGCAAGACGATCAAGGATGAGAAAACAGAAGCACTTGGATGATCTGATGAGCCAAGTGACAAATCTAAGGAAGAACAACAACCAAATCCTGACAAGCATCAATGTCACAACACAAAACTACTTGAACGTTGAAGCTGAGAATTCCATATTAAGAGCCCAAATGATGGAGCTGAACCAACGACTCGACTCATTGAATGAGATCCTCGACTCCATCAACACCAGTAATGGGGTCTACGAAACAGAGGGTGGTCTCCAAACAAGCACTGAAAGTTTCAGGAATCCATCATGGCATTTCCTGAACCAACCCATCATGGCATCTCCTGATTTATTCCTCTACTGAAAAGGATTGGTGGCTCTATGTTCATGATTCTCCATGAGTGGACATGAATAAATTTGAGGGATTAAACCCTTTCTTTTGATGAAATTATTACAAAATATTGTATGTCATGTCAGGTTTAGTAGATTGATTGGTCCAAGCAAGAACATTTGTGCCTGAAGCAGGGTAGGTTATATGGGACGAAATGGTATTATTTTACAGGGCCTACATGTTACCTATGGCTTTCATTGCATCCTTCAAATGATTTGTACTTCAGTTTTTGTTTTATTTTCCTTATTTTGAGGGCCTAGATCTGAAATTCAAATTTTATTAATTTGACAACAATATCATAAATAATAAAAGACATAATCTTTAAAAATAAAAAAATAACTCAAATTCAAATTCAAATTAGTATTTGATAAAGTCAATGAATAAAATTGAAGTTAATTATGTTTTAAGTTAAATTCAAATTTAAAAGGATCGATTCAAGTCAATCTAGACAACTTAATTTGAACTCGTTCAAATATAGTTGAGGAAAAAACTAAGTCCTTGATCTGGCTCAACAGTATTTTAAAAATTAGATCGACAATTTAATTAATAAAATTAAGAATTTTGAAATATGATTGAAAGAGATAATAAAAATTAATAAATTTATTTTGATTTATAAAAATTAATTAATTTACAAAACTGATCAATTAATTAATAAATTAGTCAATTTTTAATAATAAGAGTTATTAAAATAAATCAAACCAAAAATTAAAAGCCGGATCAAAAAATTATCCTATTCAAAGTTTTTATAGTTAAACCAATCGAACTAATTAAGTTTTTTAATCATTGAGATCAGTCTATTGTCATCTCTAATTTAAAATATAGGAGATTGAGAGTGAAGACATGATAAACCTATAAAATGTCAATTAACATTTCAAACTTATTAACAAATTAAAAAGAATGATTAAAGTTTCTATATATATTTGTTGCATACGTCACCATGCAACAACTATCAGTTGTTCAATCCACTAGCATTAGTCATCTGGAATAGTTAATTAATTATAATGACGTATTAATCTCTAATTTAATACATCGCTTTACACGTGAATTTATTTTTAAGAACATAACCATCTCTCAAAGTCTACGCGTGAAGTATGAATAAATAATTAATTAAAACCAATGATTTAAAAATACAACTGGATCGATCAGTTTAACTGTAAAAATTTTAAATAGATTAAGTTTTCAGTTTGATTTACTTTAATAACCTTTATTATTAAAAAACGACTAATTTATCAATTAATCAGTTAATTTTTTAAGTTTTATAAATAAATAAATTTTTATTTAATAGTCTTTAATTAAACTTCAAATTCTTCAATGTATAAAGACAATTTCCTTCAATCATATTTCAAAAATTTTAATTTTATTGAATCTTTAACCAATTTTATAATAGTCTAATATTATTGAATATTTTAAACCTTAAACTTCTTTTCTTACTAATTTAAAACATTAATTAAAACACTTGAAAATAAGAAGGTTATGATCCAATACATAGATATAATCATTGAACTAGAAGGATTGACATTTTTTCCCTATTATATTGAAATCAAAATTTCGTACCCAAAAAAAAAAAAGGTTCTAGCTTATAACATATTAAAGTTGTATTTTTATTCTCAAATTTTAGAGGTAACTAATTTTTGGAAAATTTTAATTTAGTATTATTTTTTTAAAAAAATTCAAT